>CAXDIT010000124.1:0-17986 GCA_963989405.1 Trypoxylon attenuatum | reverse complement strand
AGACGGATTCTAACGTAATACAACGTGTAGGACCGTTTGTACGAGTGGCAGTTGCGTTTATATCCTGAAATCGGATATATGGGCTCCCAGGCATATCGCGACATAGAAGCGTCCAGGCGTCATGCTCGCGCACGTAACCCGTGTAGTTTGATGCAAACAGACGGATTCTACCGTAATACAACGTGTAGGACCGTTTGTACGAGTGGCAGTTGCGTTTATATCCTGTAATCGGATATACGGGCTCCAAGGAATATCGCGACATAGAAGCGTCCAGGCGTCATGCTCGCGCACCTAACCCGTGTAGTATGATACAAACAGACGGATTCTACAGCACTACAACGTGTAGGACCGTCTGTACGAGTGGCAGTTGCGTTTATATCCTGTAATCGGATATATTGGCTCCCAGGCATATCGCGACGTAGAAGCGTCCAGGCGTCACGCTCGCGCACCCAGCCCGTGTAGTTTGATGCAAACAGACGGATTCTACCGTAATACAACGTGTAGAACCGTTTGTACGAGTGGCTGTTGCGTTTATATCCTGTAATCGGATATATGAGCTCCCAGGCGTATCGCGGCATAGAAGCGTCCAGGCGTCATGCTCGCGCACATAACCCGTGTAGTTTGATGCAAACAGACGGATTCCCCCGTAATAAAACGTGTAGGACCGTTTGCACGAGTGGCAGTTGCGTTTATATCCTGTAATCGGATATACGGGCTCCAAGGAATACCGCGACATAGAAGCGTCCAGGCGTCATGCTCGCGCACCTAACCCGTGTAGTTTGATGCAAACAGACGGATTCTACCGTAATACAACGTGTAGGACCGTTTGTACGAGTGGCAGTTGCGTTTATATCCTGTAATCGGATATACGGGCTCCAAGGAATACCGCGACATAGAAGCGTCCAGGCGTCATGCTCGCGCACCTAACCCGTGTAGTTTGATGCAAACAGACGGATTCTACCGTAATACAACGTGTAGGACCGTTTGTACGAGTGGCAGTTGCGTTTATATCCTGTAATCGGATATATGGGCTCCCAGGCATATCGCGACATAGAAGCGCCCAGGCGTCATGCTGGCGCATGTAACCCGTGTAGTTTGATGCAAACAGACGGATTCTACAGCACTCCAACGTGTAGGACCGTCTGTACGAGTGGCAGTTGCGTTTATATCCTGTAATCGGATATACAGGCTCCAAGGAATATCGCGACATAGAAGCGTCCAGGCGTCATGCTCGCGCACCTAACCCGTGTAGTATGATGCAAACAGACGGATTCTACCGTAATACACGGTGTAGGACCGTTTGTACGAGTGGCAGTTGCGTTTATATCCTGTAATCGGATATATTGGCTCCCAGGCATATCGCGACGTAGAAGCATCCAGGCGTCACGCTCGCGCACCTAGCCCGTGTAGTTTGATGCAAACAGACGGATTCTACCGTAATACAATGTGTAGAACCGTTTGTACGAGTGGCTGTTGCGTTTATATCCTGTAATCGGATATATGAGCTCCCAGGCGTAACGCGGCATAGAAGCGTCCAGGCGTCATGCTCGCGCACGTAACCCGTGTAGTTTGATGCAAACAGACGGATTCTACCGTAATACACGGTGTAGGACCGTTTGTACGAGTGGCAGTTGCGTTTATATCCTGTAATCGGATATATGGGCTCCCAGGCATATCGCGACATAGAAGCGCCCAGGCGTCATGCTGGCGCATGTAACCCGTGTAGTTTGATGCAAACAGACGGATTCTACAGCAATACAACGTGTAGGACCGTCTGTACGAGTGGCAGTTGCGTTTATATCCTGTAATCGGATATATTGGCTCCCAGGCATATCGCGACGTAGAAGCGTCCAGGCGTCACGCTCGCGCACCTAGCCCGTGTAGTTTGATGCAAACAGACGGATTCTACCGTAATACAACGTGTAGAACCGTTTGTACGAGTGGCTGTTGCGTTTATATCCTGTAATCGGATATATGAGCTCCCAGGCGTATAGCGGCATAGAAGCGTCCAGGCGTCATGCTCGCGCACGTAACCCGTGTAGTTTGATGCAAACAGACGGATTCTACCGTAATACACGGTGTAGGACCGTTTGTACGAGTGGCAGTTGCGTTTATATCCTGTAATCGGATATATGGGCTCCCAGGCATATCGCGACATAGAAGCGCCCAGGCGTTATGCTGGCGCATGTAACCCGTGTAGTTTGATGCAAACAGACGGATTCTACCGTAATACACGGTGTAGGACCGTTTGTACGAGTGGCAGTTGCGTTTATATCCTGTAATCGGATATATGGGCTCCCAGGCATATCGCGACATAGAAGCGCCCAGGCGTCATGCTGGCGCATGTAACCCGTGTAGTTTGATGCAAACAGACGGATTCTACAGCAATACAACGTGTAGGACCGTCTGTACGAGTGGCAGTTGCGTTTATATCCTGTAATCGGATATATTGGCTCCCAGGCATATCGCGACGTAGAAGCGTCCAGGCGTCACGCTCGCGCACCTAGCAAGTGTAGTTTGTAACAGGGCGTTAAGTTCCCGTATATTATGAGACCCCTCAACGTCAACGACGACTCCAGCCGCATAGGCTAAATAAAATGCGCGCCTAGGAGTAGGAGCCGACAATCATCTCGGTAATTGTCGGGAATACTCGGTAGATTTAGACCAATTCCGGGTAGGGCGATCGATCAGAGATCGACAGAAAGAGACTTGCTCGCGTAACGTCTAGTAGTAAGGACATGTCATCCCGCTCTTGTGCGAAACCTTAAGAGAAAGATCGTTGAGAAGTCCGCCATGTCGGCCATGTGGGCACAAATTGTTGTACACTCCGAAATCGACATTACAAGTAAGTGCATTATTGCCAAATAAAATGATAGCTCAGGAGTTTTCGTGTAAAATTATTGGGTCCCCCACCTGGCCCACCTTGGGATTGTTCCAGGCGTTCAATTAAATTAGTTTATCAGTTCTACAAAACTGATTGGCGTTCAACGAATTCGGTAATGATAAATGGTCAAAATAGAGCCCTAGCAGCCATTGACCCAGGCCGCGCTAGGTGTGGGCATTAAATTTCGGTTTTGTCTGGTTAGAATAGAGACGAAATAAAACGCCCGTCTCAAGTTTGATGCAAACAGACGGATTCTACCGTAATACACGGTGTAGGACCGTTTGTACGAGTGGCAGTTGCGTTTATATCCTGTATCGGATATATTGGCTCCCAGGCATATCGCGACATAGAAGCGCCCAGGCGTCATGCTGGCGCACCTAACCCGTGTAGTATGATGCAAACAGACGGATTCTACCGTAATACACGGTGTAGGACCGTTTGTACGAGTGGCAGTTGCGTTTATATCCTGTAATCGATATATGGGCTCCCAGGCATATCGCGAAATGGAAGCGTCCAGGCGTCATGCTCGCGCACGTAACCCGTGTAGTTTCATGCAAACAGACGGATTCTAACGTAATACAACGTGTAGGACCGTTTGTACGAGTGGCAGTTGCGTTTATATCCTGAAATCGGATATATGGGCTCCCAGGCATATCGCGACATAGAAGCGTCCAGGCGTCATGCTCGCGCACGTAACCCGTGTAGTTTGATGCAAACAGACGGATTCTACCGTAATACAACGTGTAGGACCGTTTGTACGAGTGGCAGTTGCGTTTATATCCTGTAATCGGATATACGGGCTCCAAGGAATATCGCGACATAGAAGCGTCCAGGCGTCATGCTCGCGCACCTAACCCGTGTAGTATGATACAAACAGACGGATTCTACAGCACTACAACGTGTAGGACCGTCTGTACGAGTGGCAGTTGCGTTTATATCCTGTAATCGGATATATTGGCTCCCAGGCATATCGCGACGTAGAAGCGTCCAGGCGTCACGCTCGCGCACCCAGCCCGTGTAGTTTGATGCAAACAGACGGATTCTACCGTAATACAACGTGTAGAACCGTTTGTACGAGTGGCTGTTGCGTTTATATCCTGTAATCGGATATATGAGCTCCCAGGCGTATCGCGGCATAGAAGCGTCCAGGCGTCATGCTCGCGCACATAACCCGTGTAGTTTGATGCAAACAGACGGATTCCCCCGTAATAAAACGTGTAGGACCGTTTGCACGAGTGGCAGTTGCGTTTATATCCTGTAATCGGATATACGGGCTCCAAGGAATACCGCGACATAGAAGCGTCCAGGCGTCATGCTCGCGCACCTAACCCGTGTAGTTTGATGCAAACAGACGGATTCTACCGTAATACAACGTGTAGGACCGTTTGTACGAGTGGCAGTTGCGTTTATATCCTGTAATCGGATATACGGGCTCCAAGGAATACCGCGACATAGAAGCGTCCAGGCGTCATGCTCGCGCACCTAACCCGTGTAGTTTGATGCAAACAGACGGATTCTACCGTAATACAACGTGTAGGACCGTTTGTACGAGTGGCAGTTGCGTTTATATCCTGTAATCGGATATATGGGCTCCCAGGCATATCGCGACATAGAAGCGCCCAGGCGTCATGCTGGCGCATGTAACCCGTGTAGTTTGATGCAAACAGACGGATTCTACAGCAATACAACGTGTAGGACCGTCTGTACGAGTGGCAGTTGCGTTTATATCCTGTAATCGGATATATTGGCTCCCAGGCATATCGCGACGTAGAAGCGTCCAGGCGTCACGCTCGCGCACCTAGCAAGTGTAGTTTGATGCAAACAGACGGATTCTACCGTAATACACAGTGTAGGACCGTTTGTACGAGTGGCAGTTGCGTTTATATCCTATAATCGGATATATTGGCTCCCAGGCATATCGCGACATAGAAGCGCCCAGGCGTCATGCTGGCGCACCTAACCCGTGTAGTATGATGCAAACAGACGGATTCTACCGTAATACACGGTGTAGGACCGTTTGTACGAGTGGCAGTTGCGTTTATATCCTGTAATCGGATATATGGGCTCCCAGGCATATCGCGACATAGAAGCGTCCAGGCGTCATGCTCGCGCACGTAACCCGTGTAGTTTGATGCAAACAGACGGGTTCTACCGTAATACACGGTGTAGGACCGTTTGTACGAGTGGCAGTTGCGTTTATATCCTGTAATCGGATATATGGGCTCCCAGGCATATCGCGACATAGAAGCGCCCCAGGCGTCATGCTGGCGCATGTAACCCGTGTAGTTTCATGCAAACAGACGGATTCTACCGTAATACAAGCGTGTAGGACCGTTTGTACGAGTGGCAGTTGCGTTTATATCCTGTAATCGGATATACGGGCTCCAAGGAATACCGCGACATAGAAGCGTCCAGGCGTCATGCTCGCGCACCTAACCCGTGTAGTTTGATGCAAACAGACGGATTCTACCGTAATACAACGTGTAGGACCGTTTGTACGAGTGGCAGTTGCGTTTATATCCTGTAATCGGATATATGGGCTCCCAGGCATATCGCGACATAGAAGCGCCCAGGCGTCATGCTGGCGCATGTAACCCGTGTAGTTTGATGCAAACAGACGGATTCTACAGCAATACAACGTGTAGGACCGTCTGTACGAGTGGCAGTTACGTTTATATCCTGTAATCGGATATATTGGCTCCCAGGCATATCGCGACGTAGAAGCGTCCAGGCGTCACGCTCGCGCACCTAGCAAGTGTAGTTTGATGCAAACAGACGGATTCTACCGTAATACACGGTGTAGGACCGTTTGTACGAGTGGCAGTTGCGTTTATACTCCTATAATCGATATATTGGCTCCCAGGCATATCGCGACATAGAAGCGCCCAGGCGTCATGCTGGCGCACCTAACCCGTGTAGTATGATGCAAACAGACGGATTCTACCGTAATACACGGTGTAGGACCGTTTGTACGAGTGGCAGTTGCGTTATATCCTGTAATCGGATATATGGGCTCCCAGGCATATCGCGACATAGAAGCGTCCAGGCGTCATGCTCGCGCACGTAACCCGTGTAGTTTTCATGCAAACAGACGGATTCTAACGTAATACAACGTGTAGGACCGTTTGTACGAGTGGCAGTTGCGTTTATATCCTGTAATCGGATATACGGGCTCCAAGGAATACCGCGACATAGAAGCGTCCAGGCGTCATGCTCGCGCACCTAACCCGTGTAGTTTGATGCAAACAGACGGGTTCTACCGTAATACAACGCGTAGGGCCGTTTGTACGAGTGGCAGTTGCGTTTATATCCTGTAATCGGATATATGGGCTCCCAGGCATATCGCGACATAGAAGCGTCCAGGCGTCATGCTCGCGCACGTAACCCGTGTAGTTTGATGCAAACAGACGGATTCTACCGTAATACACGGTGTAGGACCGTTTGTACGAGTGGCAGTTGCGTTTATATCCTGTAATCGGATATATGGGCTCCCAGGCATATCGCGACATAGAAGCGCCCAGGCGTCATGCTGGCGCATGTAACCCGTGTAGTTTGATGCAAACAGACGGATTCTACAGCAATACAACGTGTAGGACCGTCTGTACGAGTGGCAGTTGCGTTTATATCCTGTAATCGGATATATTGGCTCCCAGGCATATCGCGACGTAGAAGCGTCCAGGCGTCACGCTCGCGCACCTAGCAAGTGTAGTTTGATGCAAACAGACGGATTCTACCGTAATACACGGTGTAGGACCGTTTGTACGAGTGGCAGTTGCGTTTATATCCTGTAATCGGATATATTGGCTCCCAGGCATATCGCGACATAGAAGCGCCCAGGCGTCATGCTGGCGCACCTAACCCGTGTAGTATGATGCAAACAGACGGATTCTACCGTAATACACGGTGTAGGACCGTTTGTACGAGTGGCAGTTGCGTTTATATCCTGTAATCGGATATATGGGCTCCCAGGCATATCGCGACATAGAAGCGTCCAGGCGTCATGCTCGCGAACGTAACCCGTGTAGTTTGATGCAAACAGACGGATTCTACCGTAATACACGGTGTAGGACCGTTTGTACGAGTGGCAGTTGCGTTTATATCCTGTAATCGGATATATGGGCTCCCAGGCATATCGCGACATAGAAGCGCCCAGGCGTCATGCTGGCGCATATAACCCGTGTAGTTTCATGCAAACAGACGGATTCTAACGTAATAAAACGTGTAGGACCGTTTGTACGAGTGGCAGTTGCGTTTATATCCTGTAATCGGATATACGGGCTCCAAGGAATACCGCGACATAGAAGCGTCCAGGCGTCATGCTCGCGCACCTAACCCGTGTAGTATGATGCAAACAGACGGATTCTACAGCACTCCAACGTGTAGGACCGTCTGTACGAGTGGCAGTTGCGTTTATATCCTGTAATCGGATATATTGGCTCCCAGGCATATCGCGACATAGAAGCGCCCAGGCGTCATGCTGGCGCACCTAACCCGTGTAGTATGATGCAAACAGACGGATTCTACCGTAATACATGGTGTAGGACCGTTTGTACGAGTGGCAGTTGCGTTTATATCCTGTAATCGGATATATGGGCTCCCAGGCATATCGCGACATGGAAGCGTCCAGGCGTCATGCTCGCGCACGTAACCCGTGTAGTTTCATGCAAACAGACCGGATTTCTAACGTAATACAACGTGTAGGACCGTTTGTACGAGTGGCAGTTGCGTTTATATCCTGAAATCGGATATATGGGCTCCCAGGCATATCGCGACATAGAAGCGTCCAAGGCGTCATGCTCGCGCCACGTAACCCGTGTAGTTTGATGCAAACAGACGGATTCTACCGTAATACACGGTGTAGGACCGTTTGTACGAGTGGCAGTTGCGTTTATATCCTGTAATCGGATATATGGGCTCCCAGGCATATCGCGACATAGAAGCGCCCAGGCCGGTCATGCTGGCGCATGTAACCCGTGTAGTTTTCATGCAAACAGACGGATTCTAACGTAATAAAACGTGTAGGACCGTTTGTACGAGTGGCAGTTGCGTTTAAATCCTGTAATCGGATATACGGGCTCAAGGAATACCGCGACATAGAAGCGTCCAGGCGTCATGCTCGCGCACGTAACCCGTGTAGTTTGATGCAAACGACGGGTTCTACCGTAATACACGTGTAGGACCGTTTGTACGAGTGGCAGTTGCGTTTATATCCTGTAATCGGATTATATGGGCTCCCAGGCATATCGCGACATAGAAGCGCCCAGGCGTCATGCTGGCGCATGTAACCCGTGTAGTTTGATGCAACACAGACGGATCTTCTACATGCAATACAACGTGTAGGACCGTCTGTACGAGTGGCAGTTGCGTTTATATCCTGTAATCGGATATATTGGCTCCCAGGCATATCGCGCGACGTAGAAGCGTCCAGGCGTCACGCTCGCGCACCTAGCAAGTGTAGTTTGATGCAAACAGACGGATTCTACCGTAATACACGGTGGTAGGACCGTTTGTACGAAGTGGCAGTTGCGTGTTATATCCTGTAATCGGATATATTGGCTCCCAGGCATATCGCGACATAGAAGCGCTCAGGCGTCATGCTGGCGCACCTAACCCGTGTAGTATGATGCAAAGAGACGGATTCTACCGTAATACACGGTGTAGGACCGTTTGTACGAGTGGCAGTTGCGTTTATATCCTGTAATCGGATATATGGGCTCCCAGGCATATCGCGACATAGAAGCGTCCAGGCGTCATGCTCGCGAACGTAACCCGTGTAGTTTGATGCAAACAGACGGATCTACCGTAATACACGGTGTAGGACCGTTTGTACGAGTGGCAGTTGCGTTTATATTCCTGTAATCGGATATATGGGCTCCCAGGCATATCGCGACATAGAAGCGCCCAGGGGTCATGCTGGCGCATATTAACCCGTGTAGTTTCATGCAAACAGACGGATTCTAACGTAATAACGTAATAAAACGTGTAGGACCGTTTGTACGAGTGGCAGTTGCGTTTATATCCTGTAATCGGATATATGGGCTCCCAGGCATATCGCGACATAGAAGCGTCCAGGCGTCATGCTCGCGCACCTAACCCGTGTAGTATGATGCAAACAGACGGATTCTACAGCACTCCAACGTGTAGGACCGTCTGTACGAGTGGCAGTTGCGTTTATATCCTGTAATCGGATATATTGGCTCCCAGGCATATCGCGACATAGAAGCGCCCAGGCGTCATGCTGGCGCACCTAACCCGTGTAGTATGATGCAAACAGACGGATTCTACCGTAATACATGGTGTAGGACCGTTTGTACGAGTGGCAGTTGCGTTTATATCCTGTAATCGGATATATGGGCTCCCAGGCATATCGCGACATGGAAGCGTCCAGGCGTCATGCTCGCGCACGTAACCCGTGTAGTTTCATGCAAACAGACGGATTCTAACGTAATACAACGTGTAGGACCGTTTGTACGAGTGGCAGTTGCGTTTATATCCTGAAATCGGATATATGGGCTCCCAGGCATATCGCGACATAGAAGCGTCCAGGCGTCATGCTCGCGCACGTAACCCGTGTAGTTTGATGCAAACAGACGGATTCTACCGTAATACACGGTGTAGGACCGTTTGTACGAGTGGCAGTTGCGTTTATATCCTGTAATCGGATATATGGGCTCCCAGGCATATCGCGACATAGAAGCGCCCAGGCGTCATGCTGGCGCATGTAACCCGTGTAGTTTCATGCAAACAGACGGATTCTAACGTAATAAAACGTGTAGGACCGTTTGTACGAGTGGCAGTTGCGTTTAAATCCTGTAATCGGATATACGGGCTCCAAGGAAGACCGCGACATAGAAGCGTCCAGGCGTCATGCTCGCGCACGTAACCCGTGTAGTTTGATGCAAACAGACGGGTTCTACCGTAATACACGGTGTAGGACCGTTTGTACGAGTGGCAGTTGCGTTTATATCCTGTAATCGGATATATGGGCTCCCAGGCATATCGCGACATAGAAGCGCCCAGGCGTCATGCTGGCGCATGTAACCCGTGTAGTTTGATGCAAACAGACGGATTCTACAGCAATACAACGTGTAGGACCGTCTGTACGAGTGGCAGTTGCGTTTATATCCTGTAATCGGATATATTGGCTCCCAGGCATATCGCGACGTAGAAGCGTCCAGGCGTCACGCTCGCGCACCTAGCAAGTGTAGTTTGATGCAAACAGACGGATTCTACCGTAATACACGGTGTAGGACCGTTTGTACGAGTGGCAGTTGCGTTTATATCCTGTAATCGGATATATTGGCTCCCACTCATATCGCGACATAGAAGCGCCCAGGCGTCATGCTGGCGCACCTAACCCGTGTAGTATGATGCAAACAGACGGATTCTACCGTAATACACGGTGTAGGACCGTTTGTACGAGTGGCAGTTGCGTTTATATCCTGTAATCGGATATATGGGCTCCCAGGCATATCGCGACATAGAAGCGTCCAGGCGTCATGCTCGCGAACGTAACCCGTGTAGTTTGATGCAAACAGACGGATTCTACCGTAATACACGGTGTAGGACCGTTTGTACGAGTGGCAGTTGCGTTTATATCCTGTAATCGGATATATGGGCTCCCAGGCATATCGCGACATAGAAGCGCCCAGGGGTCATGCTGGCGCATATAACCCGTGTAGTTTCATGCAAACAGACGGATTCTAACGTAATAAAACGTGTAGGACCGTATGTACGAGTGGCAGTTGCGTTTATATCCTGTAATCGGATATACGGGCTCCAAGGAATACCGCGACATAGAAGCGTCCAGGCGTCATGCTCGCGCACCTAACCCGTGTAGTATGATGCAAACAGACGGATTCTACAGCACTCCAACGTGTAGGACCGTCTGTACGAGTGGCAGTTGCGTTTATATCCTGTAATCGGATATATTGGCTCCCAGGCATATCGCGACATAGAAGCGCCCAGGCGTCATGCTGGCGCACCTAACCCGTGTAGTATGATGCAAACAGACGGATTCTACCGTAATACATGGTGTAGGACCGTTTGTACGAGTGGCAGTTGCGTTTATATCCTGTAATCGGATATATGGGCTCCCAGGCATATCGCGACATGGAAGCGTCCAGGCGTCATGCTCGCGCACGTAACCCGTGTAGTTTCATGCAAACAGACGGATTCTAACGTAATACAACGTGTAGGACCGTTTGTACGAGTGGCAGTTGCGTTTATATCCTGAAATCGGATATATGGGCTCCCAGGCATATCGCGACATAGAAGCGTCCAGGCGTCATGCTGGCGCATGTAACCCGTGTAGTTTGATGCAAACAGACGGATTCTACAGCAATACAACGTGTAGGACCGTCTGTACGAGTGGCAGTTGCGTTTATATCCTGTAATCGGATATATTGGCTCCCAGGCATATCGCGACGTAGAAGCGTCCAGGCGTCACGCTCGCGCACCTAGCAAGTGTAGTTTGATGCAAACAGACGGATTCTACCGTAATACACGGTATAGGACCGTTTGTACGAGTGGCAGTTGCGTTTATATCCTGTAATCGGATATATTGGCTCCCACTCATATCGCGACATAGAAGCGCCCAGGCGTCATGCTGGCGCACCTAACCCGTGTAGTATGATGCAAACAGACGGATTCTACCGTAATACACGGTGTAGGACCGTTTGTACGAGTGGCAGTTGCGTTTATATCCTGTAATCGGATATATGGGCTCCCAGGCATATCGCGACATAGAAGCGTCCAGGCGTCATGCTCGCGAACGTAACCCGTGTAGTTTGATGCAAACAGACGGATTCTACCGTAATACACGGTGTAGGACCGTTTGTACGAGTGGCAGTTGCGTTTATATCCTGTAATCGGATATATGGGCTCCCAGGCATATCGCGACATAGAAGCGCCCAGGGGTCATGCTGGCGCATATAACCCGTGTAGTTTCATGCAAACAGACGGATTCTAACGTAATAAAACGTGTAGGACCGTATGTACGAGTGGCAGTTGCGTTTATATCCTGTAATCGGATATACGGGCTCCAAGGAATACCGCGACATAGAAGCGTCCAGGCGTCATGCTCGCGCACCTAACCCGTGTAGTATGATGCAAACAGACGGATTCTACAGCACTCCAACGTGTAGGACCGTCTGTACGAGTGGCAGTTGCGTTTATATCCTGTAATCGGATATATTGGCTCCCAGGCATATCGCGACATAGAAGCGCCCAGGCGTCATGCTGGCGCACCTAACCCGTGTAGTATGATGCAAACAGACGGATTCTACCGTAATACATGGTGTAGGACCGTTTGTACGAGTGGCAGTTGCGTTTATATCCTGTAATCGGATATATGGGCTCCCAGGCATATCGCGACATGGAAGCGTCCAGGCGTCATGCTCGCGCACGTAACCCGTGTAGTTTCATGCAAACAGACGGATTCTAACGTAATACAACGTGTAGGACCGTTTGTACGAGTGGCAGTTGCGTTTATATCCTGAAATCGGATATATGGGCTCCCAGGCATATCGCGACATAGAAGCGTCCAGGCGTCATGCTCGCGCACGTAACCCGTGTAGTTTCATGCAAACAGACGGATTCTACCGTAATACACGGTGTAGGACCGTTTGTACGAGTGGCAGTTGCGTTTATATCCTGTAATCGGATATATGGGCTCCCAGGCATATCGCGACATAGAAGCGCCCAGGCGTCATGCTGGCGCATGTAACCCGTGTAGTTTCATGCAAACAGACGGATTCTAACGTAATAAAACGTGTAGGACCGTTTGTACGAGTGGCAGTTGCGTTTAAATCCTGTAATCGGATATACGGGCTCCAAGGAATACCGCGACATAGAAGCGTCCAGGCGTCATGCTCGCGCACGTAACCCGTGTAGTTTCATGCAAACAGACGGATTCTACCGTAATACACGGTGTAGGACCGTTTGTACGAGTGGCAGTTGCGTTTATATCCTGTAATCGGATATATGGGCTCCCAGGCATATCGCGACATAGAAGCGCCCAGGCGTCATGCTGGCGCATGTAACCCGTGTAGTTTCATGCAAACAGACGGATTCTAACGTAATAAAACGTGTAGGACCGTTTGTACGAGTGGCAGTTGCGTTTAAATCCTGTAATCGGATATACGGGCTCCAAGGAATACCGCGACATAGAAGCGTCCAGGCGTCATGCTCGCGCACCTAACCCGTGTAGTTTGATGCAAACAGACGGATTCTACCGTAATACAACGTGGAGGACCGTTTGTACGAGTGGCAGTTGCGTTTATATCCTGTAATCGGATATACGGGCTCCAAGGAATACCGCGACATAGAAGCGTCCAGGCGTCATGCTCGCGCACCTAACCCGTGTAGTTTGATGCAAACAGACGGATTCTACCGTAATACAACGTGTAGGACCGTTTGTACGAGTGGCAGTTGCGTTTATATCCTGTAATCGGATATATGGGCTCCCAGGCATATCGCGACATAGAAGCGCCCAGGCGTCATGCTGGCGCATGTAACCCGTGTAGTTTGATGCAAACAGACGGATTCCACAGCAATACAACGTGTAGGACCGTCTGTACGAGTGGCAGTTGCGTTTATATCCTGTAATCGGATATATTGGCTCCCAGGCATATCGCGACGTAGAAGCGTCCAGGCGTCACGCTCGCGCACCTAGCAAGTGTAGTTTGATGCAAACAGACGGATTCTACCGTAATACACGGTGTAGGACCGTTTGTACGAGTGGCAGTTGCGTTTATATCCTATAATCGGATACATTGGCTCCCAGGCATATCGCGACATAGAAGCGCCCAGGCGTCATGCTGGCGCACCTAACCCGTGTAGTATGATGCAAACAGACGGATTCTACCGTAATACACGGTGTAGGACCGTTTGTACGAGTGGCAGTTGCGTTTATATCCTGTAATCGGATATATGGGCTCCCAGGCATATCGCGACATAGAAGCGCCCAGGCGTCATGCTGGCGCATGTAACCCGTGTAGTTTCATGCAAACAGACGGATTCTAACGTAATAAAACGTGTAGGACCGTTTGTACGAGTGGCAGTTGCGTTTAAATCCTGTAATCGGATATACGGGCTCCAAGGAATACCGCGACATAGAAGCGTCCAGGCGTCATGCTCGCGCACCTAACCCGTGTAGTTTGATGCAAACAGACGGATTCTACCGTAATACAACGTGGAAGGACCGTTTGTACGAGTGGCAGTTGCGTTTATATCCTGTAATCGGATATACGGGCTCCAAGGAATACCGCGACATAGAAGCGTCCAGGCGTCATGCTCGCGCACCTAACCCGTGTAGTTTGATGCAAACAGACGGATTCTACCGTAATACAACGTGTAGGACCGTTTGTACGAGTGGCAGTTGCGTTTATATCCTGTAATCGGATATATGGGCTCCCAGGCATATCGCGACATAGAAGCGCCCAGGCGTCATGCTGGCGCATGTAACCCGTGTAGTTTGATGCAAACAGACGGATTCCACAGCAATACAACGTGTAGGACCGTCTGTACGAGTGGCAGTTGCGTTTATATCCTGTAATCGGATATATTGGCTCCCAGGCATATCGCGACGTAGAAGCGTCCAGGCGTCACGCTCGCGCACCTAGCAAGTGTAGTTTGATGCAAACAGACGGATTCTACCGTAATACACGGTGTAGGACCGTGTGTACGAGTGGCAGTTGCGTTTATATCCTATAATCGGATACATGGCTCCCAGGCATATCGCGACATAGAAGCGCCCAGGCGTCATGCTGGCGCACCTAACCGTGTAGTATGATGCAAACAGACGGATTCTACCGTAATACACGGTGTAGGACCGTTTGTACGAGTGGCAGTTGCGTTTATATCCTGTAATCGGATATATGGGGCTCCCAGGCATATCGCGACATAGAAGCGTCCAGGCGTCATGCTCGCGCACGTAACCCGTCTAGTTTGATGCAAACAGACGGGTTCTACCGTAATACACGGTGTAGGACCGTTTGTACGAGTGGCAGTTGCGTTTATATCCTGTAATCGGATATATGGGCTCCCAGGCATATCGCGACATAGAAGCGCCCAGGCGTCATGCTGGCGCATGTAACCCGTGTAGTTTCATGCAAACAGACGGATTCTAACGTAATAAAACGTGTAGGACCGTTTGTACGAGTGGCAGTTGCGTTTATATCCTGTAATCGGATATACGGGCTCCAAGGAATACCGCGACATAGAAGCGTCCAGGCGTCATGCTCGCGCACCTAACCCGTGTAGTTTGATGCAAACAGAAGGATTCTACCGTAATACAACGTGTAGAACCGTTTGTACGAGTGGCTGTTGCGTTTATATCCTGTAATCGGATATATGAGCTCCCAGGCGTATCGCGGCATAGAAGCGTCCAGGGGTCATGCTCGCGCACATAACCCGTGTAGTTTGATGCAAACAGACGGATTCCACCGTAATAAAACGTGTAGGACCGTTTGCAACGAGTGGCAGTTGCGTTTATATCCTCTAATCGGATATACGGGCTCCAAGGAATACCGCGACATAGAAGCGTCCAGGCGTCATGCTCGCGCACCTAACCCGTGTAGTTTGATGCAAACAGACGGATTCTACCGTAATACAACGTGTAGGACCGTTTGTACGAGTGGGCAGTTGCGTTTATATCCTGTAATCGGATATACGGGCTCCAAGGAATACCGCGACATAGAAGCGTCCAGGCGTCATGCTCGCGCACCTAACCCGTGTAGTTTGATGCAAACAGGCGGATTCTACAGCAATACAACGTGTAGGACCGTTTGTACGAGTGGCAGTTGCGTTTATATCCTGTAATCGGATATATGGGCTCCCAGGCATATCGCGACATAGAAGCGCCCAGGCGTCATGCTGGCGCATGTAACCCGTGTAGTTTGATGCAAACAGACGGATTCTACAGCAATACAACGTGTAGGACCGTCTGTACGAGTGGCAGTTGCGTTTATATCCTGTAATCGGATATATTGGCTCCCAGGCATATCGCGACGTAGAAGCGTCCAGGGGTCATGCTCGCGCACATAACCCGTGTAGTTTGATGCAAACAGACGGATTCCACCGTAATAAAACGTGTAGGACCGTTTGCACGAGTGGCAGTTGCGTTTATATCCTGTAATCGGATATACGGGCTCCAAGGAATACCGCGACATAGAAGCGTCCAGGCGTCATGCTCGCGCACCTAACCCGTGTAGTTTGATGCAAACAGACGGATTCTACCGTAATACAACGTGTAGGACCGTTTGTACGAGTGGCAGTTGCGTTTATATCCTGTAATCGGATATACGGGCTCCAAGGAATACCGCGACATAGAAGCGTCCAGGGCGTCATGCTCGCGCACCTAACCCGTGTAGTTTGATGCAAACAGACGGATTCTACCCGTAATACAACGTGTAGGACCG
This sequence comes from Trypoxylon attenuatum, assembly GCA_963989405.1. Taxonomy (NCBI): domain Eukaryota; kingdom Metazoa; phylum Arthropoda; class Insecta; order Hymenoptera; family Crabronidae; genus Trypoxylon; species Trypoxylon attenuatum. The sequence continues at coordinate 1,681 of CAXDIT010000124.1, read as the reverse complement.
TTTGTACGAGTGGCAGTTGCGTTTATATCCTGTAATCGGATATACGGGCTCCAAGGAATACCGCGACATAGAAGCGTCCAGGCGTCATGCTCGCGCACACTAACCCGTGTAGTTTGATGCAAACAGGCGGATTCTACAGCAATACAACGTGTAGGACCGTTTGTACGAGTGGCAGTTGCGTTTATATCCTGTAATCGGATATATGGGCTCCCAGGCATATCGCGACATAGAAGCGCCCAGGCGTCATGCTGGCGCATGTAACCCGTGTAGTTTGATGCAAACAGACGGATTCTACAGCAATACAACGTGTAGGACCGTCTGTACGAGTGGGCAGTTGCGTTTATATCCTGTAATCGGATATATTGGCTCCCAGGCATATCGCGACGTAGAAGCGTCCAGGGGTCATGCTCGCGCACATAACCCGTGTAGTTTGATGCAAACAGACGGATTCCACCGTAATAAAACGTGTAGGACCGTTTGCACGAGTGGCAGTTGCGTTTATATCCTGTAATCGGATATACGGGCTCCAAGGAATACCGCGACATAGAAGCGTCCAGGCGTCATGCTCGCGCACCTAACCCGTGTAGTTTGATGCAAACAGACGGATTCTACCGTAATACAACGTGTAGGACCGTTGTACGAGTGGCAGTTGCGTTTATATCCTGTAATCGGATATACGGGCTCCAAGGAATACCGCGACATAGAAAGCGTCCAGGCGTCATGCTCGCGCACCTAACCCGTGTAGTTTGATGCAAACAGGCGGATTCTACAGCAATACAACGTGTAGGACCGTTTGTACGAGTGGCAGTTGCGTTTATATCCTGTAATCGGATATATGGGCTCCCAGGCATATCGCGACATAGAAGCGCCGAGGCGTCATGCTGGCGCATGCAACCCGTGTAGTTTGATGCAAACAGACGGATTCTACAGCAATACAACGTGTCGGACCGTCTGTACGAGTGGCAGTTGCGTTTATATCCTGTAATCGGATATATTGGCTCCCAGGCATATCGCGACGTAGAAGCGTCCAGGCGTCACGCTCGCGCACCTAGCAAGTGTAGTTTGATGCAAACAGACGGATTCTACCGTAATAACACGGTGTAGGACCGTTTGTACGAGTGGCAGTTGCGTTTATATCCTGTAATCGGATATATGGGCTCCCAGGCATATCGAGACATAGAAGCGCCCAGGCGTCATGCTGGCGCATATAACCCGTGTAGTTTCATGCAAACAGACGGATTCTAACGTAATAAAACGTGTAGGACCGTTTGTACGAGTGGCAGTTGCGTTTATATCCTGTAATCGGATATACGGGCTCCAAGGAATACCGCGACATAGAAGCGTCCAGGCGTCATGCTCGCGCACCTAACCCGTGTAGTTTGATGCAAACAGACGGATTCTACCGTAATACAACGTGTAGGACCGTTTGTAACGAGTGGCAGTTGCGTTTATATCCTGTAATCGGATATATGTGCTCCAAGGAATATCGCGACATAGAAGCGTCCAGGCGTCATGCTCGCGCACCTAACCCGTGTAGTATGATGCAAACAGACGGATTCTACCGTAATACACGGTGTAGGACCGTTTGTACGAGTGGCAGTTGCGTTTATATCCTGTAATCGGATATATTGGCTCCCAGGCATATCGCGACATAGAAGCGCCCAGGCGTCATGCTGGCGCA
>CAXDIT010000123.1:0-25989 GCA_963989405.1 Trypoxylon attenuatum | reverse complement strand
TAGTTTGATGCAAGCAGACGGATTCCACCGTAATGAAACGTGTAGGACCGTTTGTACGAGTGGCAGTTGCGTCTATATCCTGTAATCGGATATACAGGCTCCAAGGAATATCGCGACATAGAAGCGTCCAGGCGTCATGCTCGCGCACCTAACCCGTGTAGTATGATGCAAACAGACGGATACTACCGTAGTACACGGTGTAGGACCGTTTGTACGAGTGGCAGTTGCGTTTATATCCTGTAATCGGATATATGGGCTCCCAGGCATATCGCGACATAGAAGCGTCCAGGCGTCATACTCGCGCACCTAACCCGTGTAGTTTGATGCAAACAGACGGATTCTACCGTAATACAACGTGTAGGACCGTTTGTACGAGCGGCAGTTGCGTTTATATCCTGAAATCGGATATATAGGCTCCCAGGCATATCGCGACATAGAAGCGTCCAGTCGTCATGCTCGCGCACGTAACCCGTGTAGTTTCATGCAAGCAGACGGATTCTAACGTAATACAACGTGTAGGACCGTTTGTACGAGTGGCAGTTGCGTTTATATCCTGTAATCGGATATATGGGCTCCCAGGCATATCGCGACATAGAAGCGCCCAGGCGTCATATTGGCGCATGTAACCCGTGTAGTTTGATGCAAACAGACGGATTCTACAGCAATACAACGTGTAGGACCGTCTGTACGAGTGGCAGTTGCGTTTATATACTGTAATCGGATATATTGACTCCCAGGCATATCGCGACATAGAAGCGCCCAGGCGTCATGCTGTCGCATGTAACCCGTGTAGTTTGATGCAAACAGACGGATTCTACAGGAATACAACGTGTAGGACCGTCTGTACGAGTGGCAGTTGCGTTTATATCCTGTAATCGGATATATTGGCTCCCAGGCATATCGCGACGTAGAAGCGTCCAGGCGTCACGCTCGCGCACCTAGTCCGTGTAGTTTGATGCAAACAGACGGATTCTATCGTAATACAACGTGTAGAACCGTTTGTACGAGTGGCTGTTGCGTTTATATCCTGTAATCGGATATATGAGCTCCCAGGCGTATCGCGGCATAGAAGCGTCCAGGCGTCACGCTCGCGCACCTAGCCGTGTAGTTTGATGCAAGCAGACGGATTCTACCGTAATACAACGCGTAGGGCCGTTTGTACGAGTGGCAGTTGCGTGTATATCCTGTAATCGAATATATGGGCTCCCAGGAATATCGCGACATAGAAGCGTCCAGGCGTCATGCTCGCGCACGTAACCCGTGTAGTTTGATGCAAACAGACGGATTCCACCGTAATGAAACGTGTAGGACCGTTTGTACGAGTGGCAGTTGCGTCTATATCCTGTAATCGGATATATGGGCTCCCAGGCATATCGCGACATAGAAGCGCCCAGGCGTCATGCTGGCGCATGTAACCCGTGTAGTTTGATGCAAACAGACGGATTCTACAGCAATACAACGTGTAGGACCGTCTGTACGAGTGGCAGTTGCGTTTATATCCTGTAATCGGATATATTGGCTCCCAGGCATATCGCGACGTAGAAGCGTCCAGGCGTCACACTCGCGCACCTAGCCCGTGTAGTTTGATGCAAACAGACGGATTCTATCGTAATACAACGTGTAGAACCGTTTGTACGAGTGGCTGTTGCGTTTATATCCTGTAATCGGATATATGAGCTCCCAGGCGTATCGCGGCATAGAAGCGTCCAGGCGTCATGCTCGCGCACACAACCCGTGTAGTTTGATGCAAACAGACGGATTCTACCGTAATACAACGCGTAGGGCCGTTTGTACGAGTGGCAGTTGCGTGTATATCCTGTAATCGAATATATGGGCTCCCAGGAATATCGCGACATAGAAGCGTCCAGGCGTCATGCTCGCGCACGTAACCCGTGTAGTTTGATGCAAACGGACGGATTCCACCGTAATGAAACGTGTAGGACCGTTTGTACGAGTGGCAGTTGCGTCTATATCCTGTAATCGGATATACGGGCTCCAAGGAATACCGCGACATAGAAGCGTCTAGGCGTCATGCTCGCGCACCTAACCCGTGTAGTTTGATGCAAACAGACGGATTCTACCGTAATACAACGTGTAGGACCGTTTGTACGAGTGGCAGTTGCGTTTATATCCTGTAATTGGATATACAGGCTCCAAGGAATATCGCGACATAGAAGCGTCCAGGCGTCATGCTCGCGCACCTAACCCGTGTAGTATGATGCAAACAGACGGATTCTACCGTAATACACGGTGTAGGACCGTTTGTACGAGTGGCAGTTGCGTTTATATCCTGTAATCGGATATATTGGCTCCCAGGCATATCGCGACGTAGAAGCGTCCAGGCGTCACGCTCGCGCACCTAGTCCGTGTAGTTTGATGCAAACAGACGGATTCTATCGTAATACAACGTGTAGAACCGTTTGTACGAGTGGCTGTTGCGTTTATATCCTGTAATCGGATATATGAGCTCCCAGGCGTATCGCGGCATAGAAGTGTCCAGGCGTCATGCTCGCGCACATAACCCGTGTAGTTTGATGCAAACAGACGGATTCTATCGTAATACAACGTGTAGAACCGTTTGTACGAGTGGCTGTTGCGTTTATATCCTGTAATCGGATATATGAGCTCCCAGGCGTATCGCGGCATAGAAGCGTCCAGGCGTCATGCTCGCGCACGTAACCCGTGTAGTTTGATGCAAACAGACGGATTCCACCGTAATGAAACGTGTAGGACCGTTTGTACGAGTGGCAGTTGCGTTTATATCCTGTAATCGGATGTATGGTCTCCCAGGCATATCGCGACATAGAAGCGCCCAGGCGTCATGCTGGCGCATGTAACCCGTGTAGTTTGATGCAAACAGACGGATTCTACAGCAATACAACGTGTAGGACCGTCTGTACGAGTGGCAGTTGCGTTTATATCCTGTAATCGGATATATTGGCTCCCAGGCATATCGCGACGTAGAAGCGTCCAGGCGTCACGCTCGCGCACCTAGCCCGTGTAGTTTGATGCAAACAGACGGATTCCACCGTAATGAAACGTGTAGGACCGTTTGTACGAGTGGCAGTTGCGTCTATATCCTGTAATCGGATATACGGGCTCCAAGGAATACCGCGACATAGAAGCGTCTAGGCGTCATGCTCGCGCACCTAACCCGTGTAGTTTGATGCAAACAGACGGATTCTACCGTTATACAACGTGTAGGACCGTTTGTACGAGTGGCAGTTGCGTTTATATCCTGTAATTGGATATACAGGCTCCAAGGAATATCGCGACATAGAAGCGTCCAGGCGTCATGCTCGCGCACCTAACCCGTGTAGTATGATGCAAACAGACGGATTCTACCGTAATACACGGTGTAGGACCGTTTGTACGAGTGGCAGTTGCGTTTATATCCTGTAATCGGATATATGGGCTCCCAGGCATATCGCGACATAGAAGCGTCCAGGCGTCATGCTCGCGCACCTAACCCGTGTAGTTTGATGCAAACAGACGGATTCTACCGTAATACACGGTGTAGGACCATTTGTACGAGTGGCAGTTGCGTTTATATCCTGTAATCGGATATATGGGCTCCCAGGCATATCGCGACATAGAAGCGCCCAGGCGTCATGCTGGCGCATGTAACCCGTGTAGTTTGATGCAAACAGACGGATTCTACAGCAATACAACGTGTAGGACCGTCTGTACGAGTGGCAGTTGCGTTTATATCCTGTAATCGGATATATTGGCTCCCAGGCATATCGCGACGTAGAAGCGTCCAGGCGTCACGCTCGCGCACCTAGCCCGTGTAGTTTGATGCAAACAGACGGATTCTATCGTAATACAACGTGTAGAACCGTTTGTACGAGTGGCTGTTGCGTTTATATCCTGTAATCGGATATATGAGCTCCCAGGCGTATCGCGGCATAGAAGCGTCCAGGCGTCATGCTCGCGCACACAACCCGTGTAGTTTGATGCAAACAGACGGATTCTACCGTTATACAACGCGTAGGGCCGTTTGTACGAGTGGCAGTTGCGTGTATATCCTGTAATCGAATATATGGGCTCCCAGGAATATCGCGACATAGAAGCGTCCAGGCGTCATGCTCGCGCACGTAACCCGTGTAGTTTGATGCAAACAGACGGATTCCACCGTAATGAAACGTGTAGGACCGTTTGTACGAGTGGCAGTTGCGTCTATATCCTGTAATCGGATATACGGGCTCCAAGGAATACCGCGACATAGAAGCGTCTAGGCGTCATGCTCGCGCACCTAACCCGTGTAGTTTGATGCAAACAGACGGATTCTACCGTAATACAACGTGTAGGACCGTTTGTACGAGTGGCAGTTGCGTTTATATCCTGTAATCGGATATACAGGCTCCAAGGAATATCGCGACATAGAAGCGTCCAGGCGTCATGCTCGCGCACCTCACCCGTGTAGTATGATGCAAACAGACGGATTCTACCGTAATACAGGGTGTAGGACCGTTTGTACGAGCGGCAGTTGCGTTTATATCCTGTAATCGGATATATGGGCTCCCAGGCATATCGCGACATAGAAGCGTCCAGGCGTCATGCTCGCGCACATAACCCGTGTAGTTTGATGCAAACAGACGGATTCCACCGTAATGAAACGTGTAGGACCGTTTGTACGAGTGGCAGTTGCGTCTATATCCTGTAATCGGATATACGGGCTCCAAGGAATACCGCGACATAGAAGCGTCTAGGCGTCATGCTCGCGCACCTAACCCGTGTAGTTTGATGCAAACAGACGGATTCTACCGTAATACAACGTGTAGGACCGTTTGTACGAGTGGCAGTTGCGTTTATATCCTGTAATTGGATATACAGGCTCCAAGGAATATCGCGACATAGAAGCGTCCAGGCGTCATGCTCGCGCACCTAACCCGTGTAGTATGATGCAAACAGACGGATTCTACCGTAATACACGGTGTAGGACCGTTTGTACGAGTGGCAGTTGCGTTTATATCCTGTAATCGGATATATTGGCTCCCAGGCATATCGCGACGTAGAAGCGTCCAGGCGTCACGCTCGCGCACCTAGTCCGTGTAGTTTGATGCAAACAGACGGATTCTATCGTAATACAACGTGTAGAACCGTTTGTACGAGTGGCTGTTGCGTTTATATCCTGTAATCGGATATATGAGCTCCCAGGCGTATCGCGGCATAGAAGTGTCCAGGCGTCATGCTCGCGCACATAACCCGTGTAGTTTGATGCAAACAGACGGATTCTATCGTAATACAACGTGTAGAACCGTTTGTACGAGTGGCTGTTGCGTTTATATCCTGTAATCGGATATATGAGCTCCCAGGCGTATCGCGGCATAGAAGCGTCCAGGCGTCATGCTCGCGCACGTAACCCGTGTAGTTTGATGCAAACAGACGGATTCCACCGTAATGAAACGTGTAGGACCGTTTGTACGAGTGGCAGTTGCGTTTATATCCTGTAATCGGATGTATGGGCTCCCAGGCATATCGCGACATAGAAGCGCCCAGGCGTCATGCTGGCGCATGTAACCCGTGTAGTTTGATGCAAACAGACGGATTCTACAGCAATACAACGTGTAGGACCGTCTGTACGAGTGGCAGTTGCGTTTATATCCTGTAATCGGATATATTGGCTCCCAGGCATATCGCGACGTAGAAGCGTCCAGGCGTCACGCTCGCGCACCTAGCCCGTGTAGTTTGATGCAAACAGACGGATTCCACCGTAATGAAACGTGTAGGACCGTTTGTACGAGTGGCAGTTGCGTCTATATCCTGTAATCGGATATACGGGCTCCAAGGAATACCGCGACATAGAAGCGTCTAGGCGTCATGCTCGCGCACCTAACCCGTGTAGTTTGATGCAAACAGACGGATTCTACCGTTATACAACGTGTAGGACCGTTTGTACGAGTGGCAGTTGCGTTTATATCCTGTAATTGGATATACAGGCTCCAAGGAATATCGCGACATAGAAGCGTCCAGGCGTCATGCTCGCGCACCTAACCCGTGTAGTATGATGCAAACAGACGGATTCTACCGTAATACACGGTGTAGGACCGTTTGTACGAGTGGCAGTTGCGTTTATATCCTGTAATCGGATATATGGGCTCCCAGGCATATCGCGACATAGAAGCGTCCAGGCGTCATGCTCGCGCACCTAACCCGTGTAGTTTGATGCAAACAGACGGATTCTACCGTAATACACGGTGTAGGACCATTTGTACGAGTGGCAGTTGCGTTTATATCCTGTAATCGGATATATGGGCTCCCAGGCATATCGCGACATAGAAGCGCCCAGGCGTCATGCTGGCGCATGTAACCCGTGTAGTTTGATGCAAACAGACGGATTCTACAGCAATACAACGTGTAGGACCGTCTGTACGAGTGGCAGTTGCGTTTATATCCTGTAATCGGATATATTGGCTCCCAGGCATATCGCGACGTAGAAGCGTCCAGGCGTCACGCTCGCGCACCTAGCCCGTGTAGTTTGATGCAAACAGACGGATTCTATCGTAATACAACGTGTAGAACCGTTTGTACGAGTGGCTGTTGCGTTTATATCCTGTAATCGGATATATGAGCTCCCAGGCGTATCGCGGCATAGAAGCGTCCAGGCGTCATGCTCGCGCACACAACCCGTGTAGTTTGATGCAAACAGACGGATTCTACCGTTATACAACGCGTAGGGCCGTTTGTACGAGTGGCAGTTGCGTGTATATCCTGTAATCGAATATATGGGCTCCCAGGAATATCGCGACATAGAAGCGTCCAGGCGTCATGCTCGCGCACGTAACCCGTGTAGTTTGATGCAAACAGACGGATTCCACCGTAATGAAACGTGTAGGACCGTTTGTACGAGTGGCAGTTGCGTCTATATCCTGTAATCGGATATACGGGCTCCAAGGAATACCGCGACATAGAAGCGTCTAGGCGTCATGCTCGCGCACCTAACCCGTGTAGTTTGATGCAAACAGACGGATTCTACCGTAATACAACGTGTAGGACCGTTTGTACGAGTGGCAGTTGCGTTTATATCCTGTAATCGGATATACAGGCTCCAAGGAATATCGCGACATAGAAGCGTCCAGGCGTCATGCTCGCGCACCTAACCCGTGTAGTATGATGCAAACAGACGGATTCTACCGTAATACAGGGTGTAGGACCGTTTGTACGAGCGGCAGTTGCGTTTATATCCTGTAATCGGATATATGGGCTCCCAGGCATATCGCGACATAGAAGCGTCCAGGCGTCATGCTCGCGCACATAACCCGTGTAGTTTGATGCAAACAGACGGATTCCACCGTAATGAAACGTGTAGGACCGTTTGTACGAGTAGCAGTTGCGTTTATATCCTGTAATTGGATATACAGGCTCCAAGGAATATCGCGACATAGAAGCGTCCAGGCGTCATGCTCGCGCACCTAACCCGTGTAGTATGATGCAAACAGACGGATTCTACCGTAATACACGGTGTAGGACCGTTTGTACGAGTGGCAGTTGCGTTTATATCCTGTAATCGGATATATTGGCTCCCAGGCATATCGCGACGTAGAAGCGTCCAGGCGTCACGCTCGCGCACCTAGTCCGTGTAGTTTGATGCAAACAGACGGATTCTATCGTAATACAACGTGTAGAACCGTTTGTACGAGTGGCTGTTGCGTTTATATCCTGTAATCGGATATATGAGCTCCCAGGCGTATCGCGGCATAGAAGTGTCCAGGCGTCATGCTCGCGCACATAACCCGTGTAGTTTGATGCAAACAGACGGATTCTATCGTAATACAACGTGTAGAACCGTTTGTACGAGTGGCTGTTGCGTTTATATCCTGTAATCGGATATATGAGCTCCCAGGCGTATCGCGGCATAGAAGCGTCCAGGCGTCATGCTCGCGCACGTAACCCGTGTAGTTTGATGCAAACAGACGGATTCCACCGTAATGAAACGTGTAGGACCGTTTGTACGAGTGGCAGTTGCGTTTATATCCTGTAATCGGATGTATGGGCTCCCAGGCATATCGCGACATAGAAGCGCCCAGGCGTCATGCTGGCGCATGTAACCCGTGTAGTTTGATGCAAACAGACGGATTCTACAGCAATACAACGTGTAGGACCGTCTGTACGAGTGGCAGTTGCGTTTATATCCTGTAATCGGATATATTGGCTCCCAGGCATATCGCGACGTAGAAGCGTCCAGGCGTCACGCTCGCGCACCTAGCCCGTGTAGTTTGATGCAAACAGACGGATTCCACCGTAATGAAACGTGTAGGACCGTTTGTACGAGTGGCAGTTGCGTCTATATCCTGTAATCGGATATACGGGCTCCAAGGAATACCGCGACATAGAAGCGTCTAGGCGTCATGCTCGCGCACCTAACCCGTGTAGTTTGATGCAAACAGACGGATTCTACCGTTATACAACGTGTAGGACCGTTTGTACGAGTGGCAGTTGCGTTTATATCCTGTAATTGGATATACAGGCTCCAAGGAATATCGCGACATAGAAGCGTCCAGGCGTCATGCTCGCGCACCTAACCCGTGTAGTATGATGCAAACAGACGGATTCTACCGTAATACACGGTGTAGGACCGTTTGTACGAGTGGCAGTTGCGTTTATATCCTGTAATCGGATATATGGGCTCCCAGGCATATCGCGACATAGAAGCGTCCAGGCGTCATGCTCGCGCACCTAACCCGTGTAGTTTGATGCAAACAGACGGATTCTACCGTAATACACGGTGTAGGACCATTTGTACGAGTGGCAGTTGCGTTTATATCCTGTAATCGGATATATGGGCTCCCAGGCATATCGCGACATAGAAGCGCCCAGGCGTCATGCTGGCGCATGTAACCCGTGTAGTTTGATGCAAACAGACGGATTCTACAGCAATACAACGTGTAGGACCGTCTGTACGAGTGGCAGTTGCGTTTATATCCTGTAATCGGATATATTGGCTCCCAGGCATATCGCGACGTAGAAGCGTCCAGGCGTCACGCTCGCGCACCTAGCCCGTGTAGTTTGATGCAAACAGACGGATTCTATCGTAATACAACGTGTAGAACCGTTTGTACGAGTGGCTGTTGCGTTTATATCCTGTAATCGGATATATGAGCTCCCAGGCGTATCGCGGCATAGAAGCGTCCAGGCGTCATGCTCGCGCACACAACCCGTGTAGTTTGATGCAAACAGACGGATTCTACCGTTATACAACGCGTAGGGCCGTTTGTACGAGTGGCAGTTGCGTGTATATCCTGTAATCGAATATATGGGCTCCCAGGAATATCGCGACATAGAAGCGTCCAGGCGTCATGCTCGCGCACGTAACCCGTGTAGTTTGATGCAAACAGACGGATTCCACCGTAATGAAACGTGTAGGACCGTTTGTACGAGTGGCAGTTGCGTCTATATCCTGTAATCGGATATACGGGCTCCAAGGAATACCGCGACATAGAAGCGTCTAGGCGTCATGCTCGCGCACCTAACCCGTGTAGTTTGATGCAAACAGACGGATTCTACCGTAATACAACGTGTAGGACCGTTTGTACGAGTGGCAGTTGCGTTTATATCCTGTAATCGGATATACAGGCTCCAAGGAATATCGCGACATAGAAGCGTCCAGGCGGCATGCTCGCGCACCTAACCCGTGTAGTATGATGCAAACAGACGGATTCTACCGTAATACAGGGTGTAGGACCGTTTGTACGAGCGGCAGTTGCGTTTATATCCTGTAATCGGATATATGGGCTCCCAGGCATATCGCGACATAGAAGCGTCCAGGCGTCATGCTCGCGCACATAACCCGTGTAGTTTGATGCAAACAGACGGATTCCACCGTAATGAAACGTGTAGGACCGTTTGTACGAGTGGCAGTTGCGTTTATATCCTGTAATCGGATATATGGGCTCCCAGGCATATCGCGACATAGAAGCGTCCAGGCGTCATGCTCGCGCACCTAACCCGTGTAATTTGATGCAAACAGACGGATTCTACCGTAATACACGGTGTAGGACCATTTGTACGAGTGGCAGTTGCGTTTATATCCTGTAATCGGATATATGGGCTCCCAGGCATATCGCGACATAGAAGCGCCCAGGCGTCATGCTGGCGCATGTAACCCGTGTAGTTTGATGCAAACAGGCGGATTCTACAGCAATACAACGTGTAGGACCGTCTGTACGAGTGGCAGTTGTGTTTATATCCTGTAATCGGATATATGGGCTCCCAGGCATATCGCGACATAGAAGCGCCCAGGCGTCATGCTGGCGCATGTAACCCGTGTAGTTTGATGCAAACAGACGGATTCTACAGCAATACAACGTGTAGGACCGTCTGTACGAGTGGCAGTTGCGTTTATATCCTGTAATCGGATATATTGGCTCCCAGGCATATCGCGACGTAGAAGCGTCCAGGCGTCACGCTCGCGCACCTAGCCCGTGTAGTTTGATGCAAACAGACGGTTTCTATCGTAATACAACGTGTAGAACCGTTTGTACGAGTGGCTGTTGCGTGTATATCCTGTAATCGAATATATGGGCTCCCAGGAATATCGCGACATAGAAGCGTCCAGGCGTCATGCTCGCGCACGTAACCCGTGTAGTTTGATGCAAACAGACGGATTCCACCGTAATGAAACGTGTAGGACCGTTTGTACGAGTGGCAGTTGCGTTTATATCCTGTAATCGGATATATGGGCTCCCAGGCATATCGCGACATAGAAGCGTCCAGGCGTCATGCTCGCGCACCTAACCCGTGTAATTTGATGCAAACAGACGGATTCTACCGTAATACACGGTGTAGGACCATTTGTACGAGTGGCAGTTGCGTTTATATCCTGTAATCGGATATATGGGCTCCCAGGCATATCGCGACATAGAAGCGCCCAGGCGTCATGCTGGCGCATGTAACCCGTGTAGTTTGATGCAAACAGACGGATTCTACAGCAATACAACGTGTAGGACCGTCTGTACGAGTGGCAGTTGTGTTTATATCCTGTAATCGGATATATGGGCTCCCAGGCATATCGCGACATAGAAGCGCCCAGGCGTCATGCTCGCGCACGTAACCCGTGTAGTTTGATGCAAACAGACGGATTCCACCGTAATGAAACGTGTAGGACCGTTTGTACGAGTGGCAGTTGCGTTTATATCCTGTAATCGGATATATGGGCTCCCAGGCATATCGCGACATAGAAGCGTCCAGGCGTCATGCTCGCGCACCTAACCCGTGTAATTTGATGCAAACAGACGGATTCTACCGTAATACACGGTGTAGGACCATTTGTACGAGTGGCAGTTGCGTTTATATCCTGTAATCGGATATATTGGCTCCCAGGCATATCGCGACGTAGAAGCGTCCAGGCGTCACGCTCGCGCACCTAGCCCGTGTAGTTTGATGCAAACAGACGGATTCTATCGTAATACAACGTGTAGAACCGTTTGTACGAGTGGCTGTTGCGTGTATATCCTGTAATCGAATATATGGGCTCCCAGGAATATCGCGACATAGAAGCGTCCAGGCGTCATGCTCGCGCACGTAACCCGTGTAGTTTGATGCAAACAGACGGATTCCACCGTAATGAAACGTGTAGGACCGTTTGTACGAGTGGCAGTTGCGTTTATATCCTGTAATCGGATATATGGGCTCCCAGGCATATCGCGACATAGAAGCGCCCAGGCGTCATGCTCGCGCACACAACCCGTGTAGTTTGATGCAAACAGACGGATTCTACCGTTATACAACGCGTAGGGCCGTTTGTACGAGTGGCAGTTGCGTGTATATCCTGTAATCGAATATATGGGCTCCCAGGAATATCGCGACATAGAAGCGTCCAGGCGTCATGCTCGCGCACGTAACCCGTGTAGTTTGATGCAAACAGACGGATTCCACCGTAATGAAACGTGTAGGACCGTTTGTACGAGTGGCAGTTGCGTCTATATCCTGTAATCGGATATACGGGCTCCAAGGAATACCGCGACATAGAAGCGTCTAGGCGTCATGCTCGCGCACCTAACCCGTGTAGTTTGATGCAAACAGACGGATTCTACCGTAATACAACGTGTAGGACCGTTTGTACGAGTGGCAGTTGCGTTTATATCCTGTAATCGGATATACAGGCTCCAAGGAATATCGCGACATAGAAGCGTCCAGGCGTCATGCTCGCGCACCTAACCCGTGTAGTATGATGCAAACAGACGGATTCTACCGTAATACAGGGTGTAGGACCGTTTGTACGAGTGGCAGTTGCGTTTATATCCTGTAATCGGATATATGGGCTCCCAGGCATATCGCGACATAGAAGCGTCCAGGCGTCATGCTCGCGCACCTAACCCGTGTAGTTTAATGCAAACAGACGGATTCTACCGTAATACACGGTGTAGGACCATTTGTACGAGTGGCAGTTGCGTTTATATCCTGTAATCGGATATATGGGCTCCCAGGCATATCGCGACACAGAAGCGCCCAGGCGTCATGCTGGCGCATGTAACCCGTGTAGTTTGATGCAAACAGACGGATTCTACAGCAATACAACGTGTAGGACCGTCTGTACGAGTGGCAGTTGCGTTTATATCCTGTAATCGGATATATTGGCTCCCAGGCATATCGCGACGTAGAAGCGTCCAGGCGTCACGCTCGCGCACCTAGCCCGTGTAGTTTGATGCAAACAGACGGATTCTATCGTAATACAACGTGTAGAACCGTTTGTACGAGTGGCTGTTGCGTGTATATCCTGTAATCGAATATATGGGCTCCCAGGAATATCGCGACATAGAAGCGTCCAGGCGTCATGCTCGCGCACGTAACCCGTGTAGTTTGATGCAAACAGACGGATTCCACCGTAATGAAACGTGTAGGACCGTTTGTACGAGTGGCAGTTGCGTTTATATCCTGTAATCGGATATATGGGCTCCTAGGCATATCGCGACATAGAAGCGCCCAGGCGTCATGCTCGCGCACACAACCCGTGTAGTTTGATGCAAACAGACGGATTCTACCGTTATACAACGCGTAGGGCCGTTTGTACGAGTGGCAGTTGCGTGTATATCCTGTAATCGAATATATGGGCTCCCAGGAATATCGCGACATAGAAGCGTCCAGGCGTCATGCTCGCGCACCTAACCCGTGTAATTTGATGCAAACAGACGGATTCTACCGTAATACACGGTGTAGGACCATTTGTACGAGTGGCAGTTGCGTTTATATCCTGTAATCGGATATATTGGCTCCCAGGCATATCGCGACGTAGAAGCGTCCAGGCGTCACGCTCGCGCACCTAGCCCGTGTAGTTTGATGCAAACAGACGGATTCTATCGTAATACAACGTGTAGAACCGTTTGTACGAGTGGCTGTTGCGTGTATATCCTGTAATCGAATATATGGGCTCCCAGGAATATCGCGACATAGAAGCGTCCAGGCGTCATGCTCGCGCACGTAACCCGTGTAGTTTGATGCAAACAGACGGATTCCACCGTAATGAAACGTGTAGGACCGTTTGTACGAGTGGCAGTTGCGTTTATATCCTGTAATCGGATATATGGGCTCCCAGGCATATCGCGACATAGAAGCGCCCAGGCGTCATGCTCGCGCACACAACCCGTGTAGTTTGATGCAAACAGACGGATTCTACCGTTATACAACGCGTAGGGCCGTTTGTACGAGTGGCAGTTGCGTGTATATCCTGTAATCGAATATATGGGCTCCCAGGAATATCGCGACATAGAAGCGTCCAGGCGTCATGCTCGCGCACGTAACCCGTGTAGTTTGATGCAAACAGACGGATTCCACCGTAATGAAACGTGTAGGACCGTTTGTACGAGTGGCAGTTGCGTCTATATCCTGTAATCGGATATACGGGCTCCAAGGAATACCGCGACATAGAAGCGTCTAGGCGTCATGCTCGCGCACCTAACCCGTGTAGTTTGATGCAAACAGACGGATTCTACCGTAATACAACGTGTAGGACCGTTTGTACGAGTGGCAGTTGCGTTTATATCCTGTAATCGGATATATGGGCTCCCAGGCATATCGCGACATAGAAGCGTCCAGGCGTCATGCTCGCGCACCTAACCCGTGTAATTTGATGCAAACAGACGGATTCTACCGTAATACACGGTGTAGGACCATTTGTACGAGTGGCAGTTGCGTTTATATCCTGTAATCGGATATATTGGCTCCCAGGCATATCGCGACGTAGAAGCGTCCAGGCGTCACGCTCGCGCACCTAGCCCGTGTAGTTTGATGCAAACAGACGGATTCTATCGTAATACAACGTGTAGAACCGTTTGTACGAGTGGCTGTTGCGTGTATATCCTGTAATCGAATATATGGGCTCCCAGGAATATCGCGACATAGAAGCGTCCAGGCGTCATGCTCGCGCACGTAACCCGTGTAGTTTGATGCAAACAGACGGATTCCACCGTAATGAAACGTGTAGGACCGTTTGTACGAGTGGCAGTTGCGTTTATATCCTGTAATCGGATATATGGGCTCCCAGGCATATCGCGACATAGAAGCGCCCAGGCGTCATGCTCGCGCACACAACCCGTGTAGTTTGATGCAAACAGACGGATTCTACCGTTATACAACGCGTAGGGCCGTTTGTACGAGTGGCAGTTGCGTGTATATCCTGTAATCGAATATATGGGCTCCCAGGAATATCGCGACATAGAAGCGTCCAGGCGTCATGCTCGCGCACGTAACCCGTGTAGTTTGATGCAAACAGACGGATTCCACCGTAATGAAACGTGTAGGACCGTTTGTACGAGTGGCAGTTGCGTCTATATCCTGTAATCGGATATACGGGCTCCAAGGAATACCGCACCATAGAAGCGTCTAGGCGTCATGCTCGCGCACCTAACCCGTGTAGTTTGATGCAAACAGACGGATTCTACCGTAATACAACGTGTAGGACCGTTTGTACGAGTGGCAGTTGCGTTTATATCCTGTAATCGGATATACAGGCTCCAAGGAATATCGCGACATAGAAGCGTCCAGGCGTCATGCTCGCGCACCTAACCCGTGTAGTATGATGCAAACAGACGGATTCTACCGTAATACAGGGTGTAGGACCGTTTGTACGAGTGGCAGTTGCGTTTATATCCTGTAATCGGATATATGGGCTCCCAGGCATATCGCGACATAGAAGCGTCCAGGCGTCATGCTCGCGCACCTAACCCGTGTAGTTTAATGCAAACAGACGGATTCTACCGTAATACACGGTGTAGGACCATTTGTACGAGTGGCAGTTGCGTTTATATCCTGTAATCGGATATATGGGCTCCCAGGCATATCGCGACACAGAAGCGCCCAGGCGTCATGCTGGCGCATGTAACCCGTGTAGTTTGATGCAAACAGACGGATTCTACAGCAATACAACGTGTAGGACCGTCTGTACGAGTGGCAGTTGCGTTTATATCCTGTAATCGGATATATTGGCTCCCAGGCATATCGCGACGTAGAAGCGTCCAGGCGTCACGCTCGCGCACCTAGCCCGTGTAGTTTGATGCAAACAGACGGATTCTATCGTAATACAACGTGTAGAACCGTTTGTACGAGTGGCTGTTGCGTGTATATCCTGTAATCGAATATATGGGCTCCCAGGAATATCGCGACATAGAAGCGTCCAGGCGTCATGCTCGCGCACGTAACCCGTGTAGTTTGATGCAAACAGACGGATTCCACCGTAATGAAACGTGTAGGACCGTTTGTACGAGTGGCAGTTGCGTTTATATCCTGTAATCGAATATATGGGCTCCTAGGCATATCGCGACATAGAAGCGCCCAGGCGTCATGCTCGCGCACACAACCCGTGTAGTTTGATGCAAACAGACGGATTCTACCGTTATACAACGCGTAGGGCCGTTTGTACGAGTGGCAGTTGCGTGTATATCCTGTAATCGAATATATGGGCTCCAAGGAATATCGCGACATAGAAGCGTCCAGGCGTCATGCTCGCGCACCTAACCCGTGTAGTTTGATGCAAACAGACGGATTCTACCGTAATACAACGTGTAGGACCGTTTGTACGAGTGGCAGTTGCGTTTATATCCTGTAATCGGATATACAGGCTCCAAGGAATATCGCGACATAGAAGCGTCCAGGCGTCATGCTCGCGCACCTAACCCGTGTAGTTTAATGCAAACAGACGGATTCTACCGTAATACACGGTGTAGGACCATTTGTACGAGTGGCAGTTGCGTTTATATCCTGTAATCGGATATATGGGCTCCCAGGCATATCGCGACATAGAAGCGCCCAGGCGTCATGCTGGCGCATGTAACCCGTGTAGTTTGATGCAAACAGACGGATTCTACCACAATACAACGTGTAGGACCGTCTGTACGAGTGGCAGTTGTGTTTATATCCTGTAATCGGATATATGGGCTCCCAGGCATATCGCGACATAGAAGCGCCCAGGCGTCATGCTGGCGCATGTAACCCGTGTAGTTTGATGCAAACAGACGGATTCTACAGCAATACAACGTGTAGGACCGTCTGTACGAGTGGCAGTTGTGTTTATATCCTGTAATCGGATATATGGGCTCCCAGGCATATCGCGACATAGAAGCGTCCAGGCGTCATGCTCGCGCACCTAACCCGTGTAATTTGATGCAAACAGACGGATTCTACCGTAATACACGGTGTAGGACCATTTGTACGAGTGGCAGTTGCGTTTATATCCTGTAATCGGATATATGGGCTCCCAGGCATATCGCGACATAGAAGCGCCCAGGCGTCATGCTGGCGCATGTAACCCGTGTAGTTTGATGCAAACAGACGGATTCTACAGCAATACAACGTGTAGGACCGTCTGTACGAGTGGCAGTTGTGTTTATATCCTGTAATCGGATATATGGGCTCCCAGGCATATCGCGACATAGAAGCGCCCAGGCGTCATGCTGGCGCATGTAACCCGTGTAGTTTGATGCAAACAGACGGATTCTACAGCAATACAACGTGTAGGACCGTCTGTACGAGTGGCAGTTGCGTTTATATCCTGTAATCGGATATATTGGCTCCCAGGCATATCGCGACGTAGAAGCGTCCAGGCGTCACGCTCGCGCACCTAGCCCGTGTAGTTTGATGCAAACAGACGGATTCTATCGTAATACAACGTGTAGAACCGTTTGTACGAGTGGCTGTTGCGTTTATATCCTGTAATCGGATATATGAGCTCCCAGGCGTATCGCGGCATAGAAGCGTCCAGGCGTCATGCTCGCGCACATAACCCGTGTAGTTTGATGCAAACAGACGGATTCCACCGTAATGAAACGTGTAGGACCGTTTGTACGAGTGGCAGTTACGTTTATATCCTGTAATCGGATATATGGGCTCCCAGGCATATCGCGACATAGAAGCGCCCAGGCGTCATGCTGGCGCATGTAACCCGTGTAGTTTGATGCAAACAGACGGATTCTACCACAATACAACGTGTAGGACCGTCTGTACGAGTGGCAGTTGTGTTTATATCCTGTAATCGGATATATGGGCTCCCAGGCATATCGCGACATAGAAGCGCCCAGGCGTCATGCTGGCGCATGTAACCCGTGTAGTTTGATGCAAACAGACGGATTCTACAGCAATACAACGTGTAGGACCGTCTGTACGAGTGGCAGTTGTGTTTATATCCTGTAATCGGATATATGGGCTCCCAGGCATATCGCGACATAGAAGCGCCCAGGCGTCATGCTGGCGCATGTAACCCGTGTAGTTTGATGCAAACAGACGGATTCTACAGCAATACAACGTGTAGGACCGTCTGTACGAGTGGCAGTTGCGTTTATATCCTGTAATCGGATATATTGGCTCCCAGGCATATCGCGACGTAGAAGCGTCCAGGCGTCACGCTCGCGCACCTAGCCCGTGTAGCTTGATGCAAACAGACGGTTTCTATCGTAATACAACGTGTAGAACCGTTTGTACGAGTGGCTGTTGCGTGTATATCCTGTAATCGAATATATGGGCTCCCAGGAATATCGCGACATAGAAGCGTCCAGGCGTCATGCTCGCGCACGTAACCCGTGTAGTTTGATGCAAACAGACGGATTCCACCGTAATGAAACGTGTAGGACCGTTTGTACGAGTGGCAGTTGCGTTTATATCCTGTAATCGGATATATGGGCTCCCAGGCATATCGCGACATAGAAGCGTCCAGGCGTCATGCTCGCGCACCTAACCCGTGTAATTTGATGCAAACAGACGGATTCTACCGTAATACACGGTGTAGGACCATTTGTACGAGTGGCAGTTGCGTTTATATCCTGTAATCGGATATATGGGCTCCCAGGCATATCGCGACATAGAAGCGCCCAGGCGTCATGCTGGCGCATGTAACCCGTGTAGTTTGATGCAAACAGACGGATTCTACAGCAATACAACGTGTAGGACCGTCTGTACGAGTGGCAGTTGTGTTTATATCCTGTAATCGGATATATGGGCTCCCAGGCATATCGCGACATAGAAGCGCCCAGGCGTCATGCTGGCGCATGTAACCCGTGTAGTTTGATGCAAACAGACGGATTCTACAGCAATACAACGTGTAGGACCGTCTGTACGAGTGGCAGTTGCGTTTATATCCTGTAATCGGATATATTGGCTCCCAGGCATATCGCGACGTAGAAGCGTCCAGGCGTCACGCTCGCGCACCTAGCCCGTGTAGTTTGATGCAAACAGACGGATTCTATCGTAATACAACGTGTAGAACCGTTTGTACGAGTGGCTGTTGCGTTTATATCCTGTAATCGGATATATGAGCTCCCAGGCGTATCGCGGCATAGAAGCGTCCAGGCGTCATGCTCGCGCACATAACCCGTGTAGTTTGATGCAAACAGACGGATTCCACCGTAATGAAACGTGTAGGACCGTTTGTACGAGTGGCAGTTGCGTTTATATCCTGTAATCGGATATATGGGCTCCCAGGCATATCGCGACATAGAAGCGTCCAGGCGTCATGCTCGCGCACCTAACCCGTGTAATTTGATGCAAACAGACGGATTCTACCGTAATACACGGTGTAGGACCATTTGTACGAGTGGCAGTTGCGTTTATATCCTGTAATCGGATATATGGGCTCCCAGGCATATCGCGACATAGAAGCGCCCAGGCGTCATGCTGGCGCATGTAACCCGTGTAGTTTGATGCAAACAGACGGATTCTACAGCAATACAACGTGTAGGACCGTCTGTACGAGTGGCAGTTGTGTTTATATCCTGTAATCGGATATATGGGCTCCTAGGCATATCGCGACATAGAAGCGCCCAGGCGTCATGCTCGCGCACACAACCCGTGTAGTTTGATGCAAACAGACGGATTCTACCGTTATACAACGCGTAGGGCCGTTTGTACGAGTGGCAGTTGCGTGTATATCCTGTAATCGAATATATGGGCTCCCAGGAATATCGCGACATAGAAGCGTCCAGGCGTCATGCTCGCGCACGTAACCCGTGTAGTTTGATGCAAACAGACGGATTCCACCGTAATGAAACGTGTAGGACCGTTTGTACGAGTGGCAGTTGCGTCTATATCCTGTAATCGGATATACGGGCTCCAAGGAATACCGCGACATAGAAGCGTCTAGGCGTCATGCTCGCGCACCTAACCCGTGTAGTTTGATGCAAACAGACGGATTCTACCGTAATACAACGTGTAGGACCGTTTGTACGAGTGGCAGTTGCGTTTATATCCTGTAATCGGATATACAGGCTCCAAGGAATATCGCGACATAGAAGCGTCCAGGCGTCATGCTCGCGCACCTAACCCGTGTAGTATGATGCAAACAGACGGATTCTACCGTAATACAGGGTGTAGGACCGTTTGTACGAGTGGCAGTTGCGTTTATATCCTGTAATCGGATATATGGGCTCCCAGGCATATCGCGACATAGAAGCGTCCAGGCGTCATGCTCACGCACCTAACCCGTGTAGTTTAATGCAAACAGACGGATTCTACCGTAATACACGGTGTAGGACCATTTGTACGAGTGGCAGTTGCGTTTATATCCTGTAATCGGATATATGGGCTCCCAGGCATATCGCGACATAGAAGCGCCCAGGCGTCATGCTGGCGCATGTAACCCGTGTAGTTTGATGCAAACAGACGGATTCTACAGCAATACAACGTGTAGGACCGTCTGTACGAGTGGCAGTTGCGTTTATATCCTGTAATCGGATATATTGGCTCCCAGGCATATCGCGACGTAGAAGCGTCCAGGCGTCACGCTCGCGCACCTAGCCCGTGTAGTTTGATGCAAACAGACGGATTCTATCGTAATACAACGTGTAGAACCGTTTGTACGAGTGGCTGTTGCGTTTATATCCTGTAATCGGATATATGAGCTCCCAGGCGTATCGCGGCATAGAAGCGTCCAGGCGTCATGCTCGCGCACATAACCCGTGTAGTTTGATGCAAACAGACGGATTCCACCGTAATGAAACGTGTAGGACCGTTTATACGAGTGGCAGTTGCGTTTATATCCTGTAATCGGATATATGGGCTCCCAGGCATATCGCGACATAGAAGCGTCCAGGCGTCATGCTCGCGCACCTAACCCGTGTAATTTGATGCAAACAGACGGATTCTACCGTAATACACGGTGTAGGACCATTTGTACGAGTGGCAGTTGCGTTTATATCCTGTAATCGGATATATGGGCTCCCAGGCATATCGCGACATAGAAGCGCCCAGGCGTCATGCTGGCGCATGTAACCCGTGTAGTTTGATGCAAACAGACGGATTCTACCACAATACAACGTGTAGGACCGTCTGTACGAGTGGCAGTTGTGTTTATATCCTGTAATCGGATATATGGGCTCCCAGGCATATCGCGACATAGAAGTGCCCAGGCGTCATGCTGGCGCATGTAACCCGTGTAGTTTGATGCAAACAGACGGATTCTACAGCAATACAACGTGTAGGACCGTCTGTACGAGTGGCAGTTGTGTTTATATCCTGTAATCGGATATATGGGCTCCCAGGCATATCGCGACATAGAAGCGCCCAGGCGTCATGCTGGCGCATGTAACCCGTGTAGTTTGATGCAAACAGACGGATTCTACAGCAATACAACGTGTAGGACCGTCTGTACGAGTGGCAGTTGCGTTTATATCCTGTAATCGGATATATTGGCTCCCAGGCATATCGCGACGTAGAAGCGTCCAGGCGTCACGCTCGCGCACCTAGCCCGTGTAGTTTGATGCAAACAGACGGATTCTATCGTAATACAACGTGTAGAACCGTTTGTACGAGTGGCTGTTGCGTTTATATCCTGTAATCGGATATATGAGCTTCCAGGCGTATCGCGGCATAGAAGCGTCCAGGCGTCATGCTCGCGCACATAACCCGTGTAGTTTGATGCAAACAGACGGATTCCACCGTAATGAAACGTGTAGGACCGTTTGTACGAGTGGCAGTTGCGTTTATATCCTGTAATCGGATATATGGGCTCCCAGGCATATCGCGACATAGAAGCGTCCAGGCGTCATGCTCGCGCACCTAACCCGTGTAATTTGATGCAAACAGACGGATTCTACCGTAATACACGGTGTAGGACCATTTGTACGAGTGGCAGTTGCGTTTATATCCTGTAATCGGATATATGGGCTCCCAGGCATATCGCGACATAGAAGCGCCCAGGCGTCATGCTGGCGCATGTAACCCGTGTAGTTTGATGCAAACAGACGGATTCTACAGCAATACAACGTGTAGGACCGTCTGTACGAGTGGCAGTTGTGTTTATATCCTGTAATCGGATATATGGGCTCCCAGGCATATCGCGACATAGAAGCGCCCAGGCGTCATGCTGGCGCATGTAACCCGTGTAGTTTGATGCAAACAGACGGATTCTACAGCAATACAACGTGTAGGACCGTCTGTAGGAGTGGCAGTTGCGTTTATATCCTGTAATCGGATATATTGGCTCCCAGGCATATCGCGACGTAGAAGCGTCCAGGCGTCACGCTCGCGCACCTAGCCCGTGTAGTTTGATGCAAACAGACGGATTCCACCGTAATGAAACGTGTAGGACCGTTTGTACGAGTGGCAGTTGCGTTTATATCCTGTAATCGGATATATTGGCTCCCAGGCATATCGCGACGTAGAAGCGTCCAGGCGTCACACTCGCGCACCTAGCCCGTGTAGTTTGATGCAA
This sequence comes from Trypoxylon attenuatum, assembly GCA_963989405.1. Lineage (NCBI taxonomy): Eukaryota > Metazoa > Arthropoda > Insecta > Hymenoptera > Crabronidae > Trypoxylon > Trypoxylon attenuatum. Next base: position 3,857 of record CAXDIT010000123.1, on the reverse strand, counting down.
ACAGACGGATTCTATCGTAATACAACGTGTAGAACCGTTTGTACGAGTGGCTGTTGCGTGTATATCCTGTAATCGAATATATGGGCTCCCAGGAATATCGCGACATAGAAGCGTCCAGGCGTCATGCTCGCGCACGTAACCCGTGTAGTTTGATGCAAACAGACGGATTCCACCGTAATGAAACGTGTAGGACCGTTTGTACGAGTGGCAGTTGCGTTTATATCCTGTAATCGGATATATGGGCTCCCAGGCATATCGCGACATAGAAGCGTCCAGGCGTCATGCTCGCGCACCTAACCCGTGTAATTTGATGCAAACAGACGGATTCTACCGTAATACACGGTGTAGGACCATTTGTACGAGTGGCAGTTGCGTTTATATCCTGTAATCGGATATATTGGCTCCCAGGCATATCGCGACGTAGAAGCGTCCAGGCGTCACACTCGCGCACCTAGCCCGTGTAGTTTGATGCAAACAGACGGATTCTATCGTAATACAACGTGTAGAACCGTTTGTACGAGTGGCTGTTGCGTGTATATCCTGTAATCGAATATATGGGCTCCCAGGAATATCGCGACATAGAAGCGTCCAGGCGTCATGCTCGCGCACGTAACCCGTGTAGTTTGATGCAAACAGACGGATTCCACCGTAATGAAACGTGTAGGACCGTTTGTACGAGTGGCAGTTGCGTTTATATCCTGTAATCGGATATATGGGCTCCCAGGCATATCGCGACATAGAAGCGCCCAGGCGGCATGCTCGCGCACACAACCCGTGTAGTTTGATGCAAACAGACGGATTCTACCGTTATACAACGCGTAGGGCCGTTTGTACGAGTGGCAGTTGCGTGTATATCCTGTAATCGAATATATGGGCTCCCAGGAATATCGCGACATAGAAGCGTCCAGGCGTCATGCTCGCGCACGTAACCCGTGTAGTTTGATGCAAACAGACGGATTCCACCGTAATGAAACGTGTAGGACCGTTTGTACGAGTGGCAGTTGCGTCTATATCCTGTAATCGGATATACGGGCTCCAAGGAATACCGCGACATAGAAGCGTCTAGGCGTCATGCTCGCGCACCTAACCCGTGTAGTTTGATGCAAACAGACGGATTCTACCGTAATACACGGTGTAGGACCATTTGTACGAGTGGCAGTTGCGTTTATATCCTGTAATCGGATATATGGGCTTCCAGGCGTATCGCGGCATAGAAGCGTCCAGGCGTCATGCTCGCGCACATAACCCGTGTAGTTTGATGCAAACAGACGGATTCCACCGTAATGAAACGTGTAGGACCGTTTGTACGAGTGGCAGTTGCGTTTATATCCTGTAATCGGATATATGGGCTCCCAGGCATATCGCGACATAGAAGCGTCCAGGCGTCATGCTCGCGCACCTAACCCGTGTAATTTGATGCAAACAGACGGATTCTACCGTAATACACGGTGTAGGACCATTTGTACGAGTGGCAGTTGCGTTTATATCCTGTAATCGGATATATGGGCTCCCAGGCATATCGCGACATAGAAGCGCCCAGGCGTCATGCTGGCGCATGTAACCCGTGTAGTTTGATGCAAACAGACGGATTCTACAGCAATACAACGTGTAGGACCGTCTGTACGAGTGGCAGTTGTGTTTATATCCTGTAATCGGATATATGGGCTCCCAGGCATATCGCGACATAGAAGCGCCCAGGCGTCATGCTGGCGCATGTAACCCGTGTAGTTTGATGCAAACAGACGGATTCTACAGCAATACAACGTGTAGGACCGTCTGTAGGAGTGGCAGTTGCGTTTATATCCTGTAATCGGATATATTGGCTCCCAGGCATATCGCGACGTAGAAGCGTCCAGGCGTCACGCTCGCGCACCTAGCCCGTGTAGTTTGATGCAAACAGACGGTTTCTATCGTAATACAACGTGTAGAACCGTTTGTACGAGTGGCTGTTGCGTGTATATCCTGTAATCGAATATATGGGCTCCCAGGAATATCGCGACATAGAAGCGTCCAGGCGTCATGCTCGCGCACGTAACCCGTGTAGTTTGATGCAAACAGACGGATTCCACCGTAATGAAACGTGTAGGACCGTTTGTACGAGTGGCAGTTGCGTTTATATCCTGTAATCGGATATATGGGCTCCCAGGCATATCGCGACATAGAAGCGTCCAGGCGTCATGCTCGCGCACCTAACCCGTGTAATTTGATGCAAACAGACGGATTCTACCGTAATACACGGTGTAGGACCATTTGTACGAGTGGCAGTTGCGTTTATATCCTGTAATCGGATATATTGGCTCCCAGGCATATCGCGACGTAGAAGCGTCCAGGCGTCACACTCGCGCACCTAGCCCGTGTAGTTTGATGCAAACAGACGGATTCTATCGTAATACAACGTGTAGAACCGTTTGTACGAGTGGCTGTTGCGTGTATATCCTGTAATCGAATATATGGGCTCCCAGGAATATCGCGACATAGAAGCGTCCAGGCGTCATGCTCGCGCACGTAACCCGTGTAGTTTGATGCAAACTGACGGATTCCACCGTAATGAAACGTGTAGGACCGTTTGTACGAGTGGCAGTTGCGTTTATATCCTGTAATCGGATATATGGGCTCCCAGGCATATCGCGACATAGAAGCGCCCAGGCGTCATGCTCGCGCACACAACCCGTGTAGTTTGATGCAAACAGACGGATTCTACCGTTATACAACGCGTAGGGCCGTTTGTACGAGTGGCAGTTGCGTGTATATCCTGTAATCGAATATATGGGCTCCCAGGAATATCGCGACATAGAAGCGTCCAGGCGTCATGCTCGCGCACGTAACCCGTGTAGTTTGATGCAAACAGACGGATTCCACCGTAATGAAACGTGTAGGACCGTTTGTACGAGTGGCAGTTGCGTCTATATCCTGTAATCGGATATACGGGCTCCAAGGAATACCGCGACATAGAAGCGTCTAGGCGTCATGCTCGCGCACCTAACCCGTGTAGTTTGATGCAAACAGACGGATTCTACCGTAATACACGGTGTAGGACCATTTGTACGAGTGGCAGTTGCGTTTATATCCTGTAATCGGATATATGGGCTCCCAGGCATATCGCGACACAGAAGCGCCCAGGCGTCATGCTGGCGCATGTAACCCGTGTAGTTTGATGCAAACAGACGGATTCTACAGCAATACAACGTGTAGGACCGTCTGTACGAGTGGCAGTTGCGTTTATATCCTGTAATCGGATATATTGGCTCCCAGGCATATCGCGACGTAGAAGCGTCCAGGCGTCACGCTCGCGCACCTAGCCCGTGTAGTTTGATGCAAACAGACGGATTCTATCGTAATACAACGTGTAGAACCGTTTGTACGAGTGGCTGTTGCGTGTATATCCTGTAATCGAATATATGGGCTCCCAGGAATATCGCGACATAGAAGCGTCCAGGCGTCATGCTCGCGCACGTAACCCGTGTAGTTTGATGCAAACAGACGGATTCCACCGTAATGAAACGTGTAGGACCGTTTGTACGAGTGGCAGTTGCGTTTATATCCTGTAATCGGATATATGGGCTCCCAGGCATATCGCGACATAGAAGCGCCCAGGCGTCATGCTCGCGCACACAACCCGTGTAGTTTGATGCAAACAGACGGATTCTACCGTTATACAACGCGTAGGGCCGTTTGTACGAGTGGCAGTTGCGTGTATATCCTGTAATCGAATATATGGGCTCCCAGGAATATCGCGACATAGAAGCGTCCAGGCGTCATGCTCGCGCACGTAACCCGTGTAGTTTGATGCAAACAGACGGATTCCACCGTAATACAACGTGTAGGACCGTTTGTACGAGTGGCAGTTGCGTTTATAT
>CAXDIT010000122.1:0-77559 GCA_963989405.1 Trypoxylon attenuatum | reverse complement strand
TCCGTTCGTCTTTTCACGTCCAAACACGCGATTTAAGCTTTGGTGAATGAGAATCGGACGTTGCAGTGAGAAGATGGCGTTTGTGGCCCAATAAAGCGATAAACTCCGATTGTATTGCAATTCCTGAGCCCGCGGTTGCTCCTGCGTGTTAGGACTGTGTTCCGTTCGACTTTTCACGTCCAACCACGCGATTTAAGCTTCGGTAAATGAGAATCGGACGTTGCAGTGAGAAGATGGCGTTTGTAGCCCAATAAAGCGATAAACTCCGATTGTATTGCAATTCCTGAGCCCGCGGTTGCTCCTGCGTGTTAGGACTGTGTTCCGTTCGACTTTTCACGTCCAACCACGCGATTTAAGCTTCGGTAAATGAGAATCGGACGTTGCAGTGAGAAGATAGCGTTTGTGGCCCAATAAAGCGATAAACTCCGATTCTAATGCGATTCCTGAGCCCGCGGTTGCTCCTGCGTGTTGGGACTGTGTTCCGTTCGTCTTTTCACGTCCAAACACGCGATTTAAGCTTTGGTGAATGAGAATCGGACGTTGCAGTGAGAAGATGGCGTTTGTGGCCCAATAAAGCGATAAACTCCGATTCTAATGCGATTCCTGAGCCCGCGGTTGCTCCTGCGTGTTAGGACTGTGTTCCGTTCGACTTTTCACGTCCAAACACGCGATTTAAGCTTCGGTAAATGAGAATCGGACGTTGCAGTGAGAAGATAGCGTTTGTGGCCCAATAAAGCGATAAACTCCGATTCTAATGCGATTCCTGAGCCCGCCGTTGCTCCTGCGTGTTAGGACTGTGTTCCGTTCGACTTTTCACGTCCAAACACGCGATTTAAGCTTCGGTAAATGAGAATCGGACGTTTCAGTGAAAAGATAGCGTTTGTAGCCCAATAAAGCGATAAACTCCGATTGTATTGCAATTCCTGAGCCCGCGGTTGCTCCTGCGTGTTAGGACTGTGTTCCGTTCGACTTTTCACGTCCAAACACGCGATTTAAGCTTCGGTAAATGAGAATCGGACGTTGCAGTGAGAAGATAGCGTTTGTGGCCCAATAAAGCGATAAACTCCGATTCTAATGCGATTCCTGAGCCCGCGGTTGCTCCTGCGTGTTGGGACTGTGTTCCGTTCGTCTTTTCACGTCAAAACGCGCGATTTAAGCTTTGGTGAATGAGAATCGGATGTTGCAGTGAGAAGATAGCGTTTGTGGCCGAATAAAGCGATAAACTCCGATTGTATTGCGATTCCTGAGCCCGCGGTTGCTCCTGCGTGTTAGGACTGTGTTTCGTTCGTCTCGTCACGTCAAAACTCGCGATTTAAGCTTTGGTGAATGAGAATCGGACGTTTCAGTGAGAAAATAGCGTTTGTAGCCCAATATAGCGATAAACTCCGATTGTATCGCGATTCCTGAGCCCGCGGTTGCTCCTGCGTGTTAGGACTGTGTTCCGTTCGACTTTTCACGTCCAACCACGCGATTTAAGCTTCGGTAAATGAGAATCGGACGTTGCAGTGAGAAGGTGGCGTTTGTGGCCCAGTAAAGCGATAAACTCCGATTGTATTGCGATTCCTGAGCCCGCGGTTGCTTCTGCATGTTAGGACTGTGTTCCGTTCGTCTTTTCACGTCAAAACGCGCGATTTAAGCTTTGGTGAATGAGAATCGGACGTTGCAGTGAGAAGATAGCGTTTGTGGCCCAATAAGGCGATAAACTCCGATTCTAATGCGATTCCTGAGCCCGCGGTTGCTCCTGCGTGTTAGGACGGTGTTCCGTTCGTCTTTTCACGTCAAACCGCGCGATTTAAGCTTTGGTGAATGAGAATCGGACGCTGCAGTGAGAACATAGCGTTTGTGGCCCAATAAGTCGATAAACTCCGATTGTATTGCGATCCCTGAGCCCGCGGTTGCTCCTGCGTGTTAGGACTGTGTTTCGTTCGTCTCTTTACGTCAAAGCACGCGATTTAAGCTTTGGTGAATGAGAATCGGACGTTTCAGTGGGGAGATAGCGTCTGTGGCATAATAAAGCGATAAACTCCGATTCTATTGCGATTCCTGAGCCCGCAGTTGCTCCTGCGTGTTAGGGCTGTGTTCCGTTCGTCTTTTCACGTCAAAACGCGCGATTTAAGCTTTGGTGAATGAGAATCGGATGTTGCAGTGAGAAGATAGCGTTTGTGGCCGAATAAAGCGATAAACTCCGATTGTATTGCGATTGCTGAGCCCGCGGTTGCTCCTGCGTGTTAGGACTGTGTTTCGTTCGTCTCGTCACGTCAAAAATCGCGATTTAAGCTTTGGTGAATGAGAATCGGACGTTTCAGTGAGAAAATAGCGTTTGTAGCCCAATATAGCGATAAACTCCGATTGTATCGCGATTCCTGAGCCCACGGTTGCTCCTGCGTGTTAGGACTGTGTTCCGTTCGACTTTTCACGTCCAAACATGCGATTTAAGCTTCGGTAAATGAGAATCGGACGTTGCAGTGAGAAGATGGCGTTTCTAGCCCAATAAAGCGATAAACTCCGATTGTATTGCAATTCCTGAGCCCGCGGTTGCTCTTGCGTGTTAGGACTGTGTTCCGTTCGTCTTTTCACGTCCAAACACGCGAATTGAGCTTCGGTGAATGAAAATCGGACGTTTCAGTGAGGCGATAGCGTTTGTGGCCCAATAAGGCGATAAACTCCGATTGTATTGCGATTCCTGAGCCCGCGGTTGCTCCTGCGTGTTAGGGCTGTGTTCCGTTCGTCTTCTCACGTCAAACCGCGCGATTTAAGCTTTGGTGAATGAAAATCGGACGTTGCAGTGAGAAGATAGCGTTTGTGGCCCAATAAAGCGATAAACTCCGATTCTAATGCGATTCCTGAGCCCGCGGTTGCTCCTGCGTGTTAGGACGGTGTTCCGTTCGTCTTTTCACGTCATACCGCGCGATTTAAGCTTTGGTGAATGAGAATCGGACGCTGCAGTGAGAAGATAGCGTTTGTGGCCCAATAAGTCGATAAACTCCGATTGTATTGCGATCCCTGAGCCCGCGGTTGCTCCTGCGTGTTAGGACTGTGTTCCGTTCGTCTTTTCACGTCAAAACGCGCGATTTAAGCTTTGGTGAATGAGAATCGGATGTTGCAGTGAGAAGATAGCGTTTGTGGCCGAATAAAGCGATAAACTCCGATTGTATTGCGATTCCTGAGCCCGCGGTTGCTCCTGCGTGTTAGGACTGTGTTTCGTTCGTCTCGTCACGTCAAAACTCGCGATTTAAGCTTTGGTGAATGAGAATCGGACGTTGCAGTGAGAAGATAGCGCTTGTGGCCCAATAAAGCGATAAACTCCGGTTCTAATGCGATTCCTGAGCCCGCGGTTGCTCCTGCGTGTTGGGACTGTGTTCCGTTCGTCTTTTCACGTCCAAACACGCGAATTGAGCTTCGGTGAATGAAAATCGGACGTTTCAGTGAGGCGATAGCGTTTGTGGCGCAGTAAAGCGATAAACTCCGATTGTATTGCGATTCCTGAGCCCGCGGTTGCTCCTGCATGTTAGGACTGTGTTCCGTTCGTCTTTTCACGTCAAAACGCGCGATTTAAGCTTTGGTGAATGAGAATCGGACGTTGCAGTGAGAAGATAGCGTTTGTGGCCCAATAAGTTGATAAACTCCGATTGTATTGCGATTCCTGAGCCCGCGGTTGCTCCTGCGTGTTAGGGCTGTGTTCCGTTCGTCTTCTCACGTCAAACCGCGCGATTTAAGCTTTGGTGAATGAAAATCGGACGTTGCAGTGAGAAGATAGCGTTTGTGGCCCAATAAAGCGATAAACTCCGATTCTAATGCGATTCCTGAGCCCGCGGTTGCTCCTGCGTGTTAGGGCGGTGTTCCGTTCGTCTTTTCACGTCAAACCGCGCGATTTAAGCTTTGGTGAATGAGAATCGGACGCTGCAGTGAGAAGATAGCGTTTGTGGCCCAATACAGCGATAAACTCCGATTGTATTGCAATTCCTGAGCCCGCGGTTGCTCCTGCGTGTTAGGACTGTGTTCCGTTCGACTTTTCACGTCCAAACACGCGATTTAAGCTTCGGTAAATGACAATCGGACGTTGCAGTGAGAAGATAGCGTTTGTGGCCCAATAAAGCGATAAACTCCGATTGTATTGCGATTCCTGAGCCCGCGGTTGCTCCTGCGTGTTAGGGCGGTGTTCCGTTCGTCTTTTCACGTCAAACCGCGCGATTTAAGCTTTGGTGAATGAGAATCGGACGCTGCAGTGAGAAGATAGCGTTTGTGGCCCAATACAGCGATAAACTCCGATTGTATTGCAATTCCTGAGCCCGCGGTTGCTCCTGCGTGTTAGGACTGTGTTCCGTTCGACTTTTCACGTCCAAACACGCGATTTAAGCTTCGGTAAATGACAATCGGACGTTGCAGTGAGAAGATAGCGTTTGTGGCCCAATAAAGCGATAAACTCCGATTGTATTGCGATTCCTGAGCCCGCGGTTGCTCCTGCGTGTTGGGACTGTGTTCCGTTCGTCTTTTCACGTCCAAACACGCGATTTAAGCTTTGGTGAATGAGAATCGGACGTTGCAGTGAGAAGATGGCGTTTGTGGCCCAATAAAGCGATAAACTCCGATTCTAATGCGATTCCTGAGCCCGCGGTTGCTCCTGCGTGTTAGGACTGTGTTGCGTTCGTCTTTTCACGTCAAAACGCGCGATTTAAGCTTTGGTGAATGAGAATCGGACGTTTCAGTGAAAAGATAGCGTTTGTAGCCCAATAAAGCGATAAACTCCGATTGTATTGCAATTCCTGAGCCCGCGGTTGCTCCTGCGTGTTAGGACTGTGTTCCGTTCGTCTTTTCACGTCAAACCGCGCGATTTAAGCTTTGGTGAATGAGAATCGGACGTTGCAGTGAGAAGATAGCGTTTGTGGCCCAATACAGCGATAAACTCCGATTGTATTGCAATTCCTGAGCCCGCGGTTGCTCCTGCGTGTTAGGACTGTGTTCCGTTCGACTTTTCACGTCCAAACACGCGATTTAAGCTTCGGTAAATGACAATCGGACGTTGCAGTGAGAAGATAGCGTTTGTGGCCCAATAAAGCGATAAACTCCGATTGTATTGCGATTCCTGAGCCCGCGGTTGCTCCTGCGTGTTGGGACTGTGTTCCGTTCGTCTTTTCACGTCCAAACACGCGATTTAAGCTTTGGTGAATGAGAATCGGACGTTGCAGTGAGAAGATGGCGTTTGTGGCCCAATAAAGCGATAAACTCCGATTCTAATGCGATTCCTGAGCCCGCGGTTGCTCCTGCGTGTTAGGACTGTGTTGCGTTCGTCTTTTCACGTCAAAACGCGCGATTTAAGCTTTGGTGAATGAGAATCGGACGTTTCAGTGAAAAGATAGCGTTTGTAGCCCAATAAAGCGATAAACTCCGATTGTATTGCAATTCCTGAGCCCGCGGTTGCTCCTGCGTGTTCGGACTGTGTTCCGTTCGACTTTTCACGTCCAAACACGCGATTTAAGCTTCGGTAAATGAGAATCGGACGTTGCAGTGAGAAGATAGCGTTTATGGCCCAATAAAGCGATAAACTCCGATTCTAATGCGATTCCTCAGCCCGCGGTTGCTCCTGCGTGTTAGGAATGTGTTCCGTTCGTCTTTTCACGTCAAAACGCGCGATTTAAGCTTTGGTGAATGAGAATCGGACGTTTCAGTGAAAAGATAGCGTTTGTAGCCCAATAAAGCGATAAACTCCGATTGTATTGCAATTCCTGAGCCCGCGGTTGCTCCTGCGTGTTAGGACTGTGTTCCGTTCGACTTTTCACGTCCAAACACGCGATTTAAGCTTCGGTAAATGAGAATCGGACGTTGCAGTGAGAAGATAGCGTTTGTGGCCCAATAAAGCGATAAACTCCGATTCTAGTGCGATTCCTGAGCCCGCGGTTGCTCCTGCGTGTTGGGACTGTGTTCCGTTCGTCTTTTCACGTCCAAACACGCGAATTGAGCTTCGGTAAATGAGAATCGGACGTTGCAGTGAGAAGATAGCGTTTGTGGCCCAATAAAGCGATAAACTCCGATTCTAATGCGATTCCTGAGTCCGCGGTTGCTCCTGCGTGTTGGGACTGTGTTCCGTTCGTCTTTTCACGTCCAAACACGCGAATTGAGCTTCGGTGAATGAAAATCGGACGTTTCAGTGAGGCGATAGCGTTTGTGGCCCAGTAAAGCGATAAACTCCGATTGTATTGCGATTCCTGAGCCCGCGGTTGCTCCTGCATGTTAGGACTGTGTTCCGTTCGTCTTTTCACGTCAAAACGCGCGATTTAAGCTTTGGTGAATGAGAATCGGACGTTGCAGTGAGAAGATAGCGTTTGTGGCCCAATAAGGCGATAAACTCCGATTCTAATGCGATTCCTGAGCCCGCGGTTGCTCCTGCGTGTTAGGACGGTGTTCCGTTCGTCTTTTCACGTCAAACCGCGCGATTTAAGCTTTGGTGAATGAGAATCGGACGCTGCAGTGAGAAGATAGCGTTTGTGGCCCAATAAGTCGATAAACTCCGATTGTATTGCGATCCTTGAGCCCGCGGTTGCTCCTGCGTGTTAGGACTGTGTTTCGTTCGTCTCTTTACGTCAAAGCACGCGATTTAAGCTTTGGTGAATGAGAATCGGACGTTTCAGTGGGGAGATAGCGTCTGTGGCATAATAAAGCGATAAACTCCGATTCTATTGCGATTCCTGAGCCCGCAGTTGCTCCTGCGTGTTAGGGCTGTGTTCCGTTCGTCTTTTCACGTCAAAACGCGCGATTTAAGCTTTGGTGAATGAGAATCGGATGTTGCAGTGAGAAGATAGCGTTTGTGGCCGAATAAAGCGATAAACTCCGATTGTATTGCGATTCCTGAGCCCGCGGTTGCTCCTGCGTGTTAGGACTGTGTTCCGTTCGACTTTTCACGTCCAACCACGCGATTTAAGCTTCGGTAAATGAGAATCGGACGTTGCAGTGAGAAGATGGCGTTTGTAGCCCAATAAAGCGATAAACTCCGATTGTATTGCAATTCCTGAGCCCGCGGTTGCTCCTGCGTGTTAGGACTGTGTTCCGTTCGACTTTTCACGTCCAACCACGCGATTTAAGCTTCGGTAAATGAGAATCGGACGTTGCAGTGAGAAGATAGCGTTTGTGGCCCAATAAAACGATAAACTCCGATTCTAATGCGATTCCTGAGCCCGCGGTTGCTCCTGCGTGTTAGGACTGTGTTGCGTTCGTCTTTTCACGTCAAAACGCGCGATTTAAGCTTTGGTGAATGAGAATCGGACGTTTCAGTGAAAAGATAGCGTTTGTAGCCCAATAAAGCGATAAACTCCGATTGTATTGCGATTCCTGAGCCCGCGGTTGCTCCTGCGTGTTGGGACTGTGTTCCGTTCGTCTTTTCACGTCCAAACACGCGATTTAAGCTTTGGTGAATGAGAATCGGACGTTGCAGTGAGAAGATGGCGTTTGTGGCCCAATAAAGCGATAAACTCCGATTCTAATGCGATTCCTGAGCCCGCGGTTGCTCCTGCGTGTTAGGACTGTGTTGCGTTCGTCTTTTCACGTCAAAACGCGCGATTTAAGCTTTGGTGAATGAGAATCGGACGTTTCAGTGAAAAGATAGCGTTTGTAGCCCAATAAAGCGATAAACTCCGATTGTATTGCAATTCCTGAGCCCGCGGTTGCTCCTGCGTGTTAGGACTGTGTTCCGTTCGACTTTTCACGTCCAAACACGCGATTTAAGCTTCGGTAAATGAGAATCGGACGTTGCAGTGAGAAGATAGCGTTTGTGGCCCAATAATGCGATAAACTCCGATTCTAATGTGATTCCTGAGCCCGCGGTTGCTCCTGCGTGTTAGGAATGTGTTCCGTTCGTCTTTTCACGTCAAAACGCGCGATTTAAGCTTTGGTAAATGAGAATCGGACGTTGCAGTGAGAAGATAGCGTTTGTGGCCCAATAAAGCGATAAACTCCGATTCTAATGCGATTCCTGAGCCCGCGGTTGCTCCTGCGTGTTGGGACTGTGTTCCGTTCGTCTTTTCACGTCCAAACACGCGAATTGAGCTTCGGTAAATGAGAATCGGACGTTGCAGTGAGAAGATAGCGTTTGTGGCCCAATAAAGCGATAAACTCCGATTCTAATGCGATTCCTGAGCCCGCGGTTGCTCCTGCGTGTTGGGACTGTGTTCCGTTCATCTTTTCACGTCCAAACACGCGAATTGAGCTTCGGTGAATGAAAATCGGACGTTTCAGTGAGGCGATAGCGTTTGTGGCCCAGTAAAGCGATAAACTCCGATTGTATTGCGATTCCTGAGCCCGCGGTTGCTCCTGCATGTTAGGACTGTGTTCCGTTCGTCTTTTCACGTCAAAACGCGCGATTTAAGCTTTGGTGAATGAGAATCGGACGTTGCAGTGAGAAGATAGCGTTTGTGGCCCAATAAGGCGATAAACTCCGATTCTAATGCGATTCCTGAGCCCGCGGTTGCTCCTGCGTGTTAGGACGGTGTTCCGTTCGTCTTTTCACGTCAAACCGCGCGATTTAAGCTTTGGTGAATGAGAATCGGACGCTGCAGTGAGAAGATAGCGTTTGTGGCCCAATAAGTCGATAAACTCCGATTGTATTGCGATCCCTGAGCCCGCGGTTGCTCCTGCGTGTTAGGACTGTGTTTCGTTCGTTTCTTTACGTCAAAGCACGCGATTTAAGCTTTGGTGAATGAGAATCGGACGTTTCAGTGGGGAGATAGCGTCTGTGGCATAATAAAGCGATAAACTCCGATTCTATTGCGATTCCTGAGCCCGCAGTTGCTCCTGCGTGTTAGGGCTGTGTTCCGTTCGTCTTTTCACGTCAAAACGCGCGATTTAAGCTTTGGTGAATGAGAATCGGATGTTTCAGTGAGAAAATAGCGTTTGTAGCCCAATATAGCGATAAACTCCGATTGTATCGCGATTCCTGAGCCCACGGTTGCTCCTGCGTGTTAGGACTGTGTTCCGTTCGACTTTTCACGTCCAAACATGCGATTTAAGCTTCGGTAAATGAGAATCGGACGTTGCAGTGAGAAGATGGCGTTTCTAGCCCAATAAAGCGATAAACTCCGATTGTATTGCAATTCCTGAGCCCGCGGTTGCTCCTGCGTGTTAGGACTGTGTTCCGTTCGACTTTTCACGTCCAACCACGCGATTTAAGCTTCGGTAAATGAGAATCGGACGTTGCAGTGAGAAGATGGCGTTTGTAGCCCAATAAAGCGATAAACTCCGATTGTATTGCAATTCCTGAGCCCGCGGTTGCTCCTGCGTGTTAGGACTGTGTTCCGTTCGACTTTTCACGTCCAACCACGCGATTTAAGCTTCGGTAAATGAGAATCGGACGTTGCAGTGAGAAGATAGCGTTTGTGGCCCAATAAAACGATAAACTCCGATTCTAATGCGATTCCTGAGCCCGCGGTTGCTCCTGCGTGTTAGGACTGTGTTGCGTTCGTCTTTTCACGTCAAAACGCGCGATTTAAGCTTTGGTGAATGAGAATCGGACGTTTCAGTGAAAAGATAGCGTTTGTAGCCCAATAAAGCGATAAACTCCGATTGTATTGCGATTCCTGAGCCCGCGGTTGCTCCTGCGTGTTGGGACTGTGTTCCGTTCGTCTTTTCACGTCCAAACACGCGATTTAAGCTTTGGTGAATGAGAATCGGACGTTGCAGTGAGAAGATGGCGTTTGTGGCCCAATAAAGCGATAAACTCCGATTCTAATGCGATTCCTGAGCCCGCGGTTGCTCCTGCGTGTTAGGACTGTGTTGCGTTCGTCTTTTCACGTCAAAACGCGCGATTTAAGCTTTGGTGAATGAGAATCGGACGTTTCAGTGAAAAGATAGCGTTTGTAGCCCAATAAAGCGATAAACTCCGATTGTATTGCAATTCCTGAGCCCGCGGTTGCTCCTGCGTGTTAGGACTGTGTTCCGTTCGACTTTTCACGTCCAAACACGCGATTTAAGCTTCGGTAAATGAGAATCGGACGTTGCAGTGAGAAGATAGCGTTTGTGGCCCAATAATGCGATAAACTCCGATTCTAATGTGATTCCTGAGCCCGCGGTTGCTCCTGCGTGTTAGGAATGTGTTCCGTTCGTCTTTTCACGTCAAAACGCGCGATTTAAGCTTTGGTAAATGAGAATCGGACGTTGCAGTGAGAAGATAGCGTTTGTGGCCCAATAAAGCGATTAACTCCGATTCTAATGCGATTCCTGAGCCCGCGGTTGCTCCTGCGTGTTGGGACTGTGTTCCGTTCGTCTTTTCACGTCCAAACACGCGAATTGAGCTTCGGTAAATGAGAATCGGACGTTGCAGTGAGAAGATAGCGTTTGTGGCCCAATAAAGCGATAAACTCCGATTCTAATGCGATTCCTGAGCCCGCGGTTGCTCCTGCGTGTTGGGACTGTGTTCCGTTCGTCTTTTCACGTCCAAACACGCGAATTGAGCTTCGGTGAATGAAAATCGGACGTCTCAGTGAGGCGATAGCGTTTGTGGCCCAGTAAAGCGATAAACTCCGATTGTATTGCGATTCCTGAGCCCGCGGTTGCTTCTGCATGTTAGGACTGTGTTCCGTTCGTCTTTTCACGTCAAAACGCGCGATTTAAGCTTTGGTGAATGAGAATCGGACGTTGCAGTGAGAAGATAGCGTTTGTGGCCCAATAAGGCGATAAACTCCGATTCTAATGCGATTCCTGAGCCCGCGGTTGCTCCTGCGTGTTAGGAAGGTGTTCCGTTCGTCTTTTCACGTCAAACCGCGCGATTTAAGCTTTGGTGAATGAGAATCGGACGCTGCAGTGAGAACATAGCGTTTGTGGCCCAATAAGTCGATAAACTCCGATTGTATTGCGATCCCTGAGCCCGCGGTTGCTCCTGCGTGTTAGGACTGTGTTTCGTTCGTCTCTTTACGTCAAAGCACGCGATTTAAGCTTTGGTGAATGAGAATCGGACGTTTCAGTGGGGAGATAGCGTCTGTGGCATAATAAAGCGATAAACTCCGATTCTATTGCGATTCCTGAGCCCGCAGTTGCTCCTGCGTGTTAGGGCTGTGTTCCGTTCGTCTTTTCACGTCAAAACGCGCGATTTAAGCTTTGGTGAATGAGAATCGGATGTTGCAGTGAGAAGATAGCGTTTGTGGCCGAATAAAGCGATAAACTCCGATTGTATTGCGATTGCTGAGCCCGCGGTTGCTCCTGCGTGTTAGGACTGTGTTTCGTTCGTCTCGTCACGTCAAAAATCGCGATTTAAGCTTTGGTGAATGAGAATCGGACGTTTCAGTGAGAAAATAGCGTTTGTAGCCCAATATAGCGATAAACTCCGATTGTATCGCGATTCCTGAGCCCACGGTTGCTCCTGCGTGTTAGGACTGTGTTCCGTTCGACTTTTCACGTCCAAACATGCGATTTAAGCTTCGGTAAATGAGAATCGGACGTTGCAGTGAGAAGATGGCGTTTCTAGCCCAATAAAGCGATAAACTCCGATTGTATTGCAATTCCTGAGCCCGCGGTTGCTCCTGCGTGTTAGGACTGTGTTCCGTTCGTCTTTTCACGTCCAAACACGCGAATTGAGCTTCGGTGAATGAAAATCGGACGTTTCAGTGAGGCGATAGCGTTTGTGGCCCAATAAGGCGATAAACTCCGATTGTATTGCGATTCCTGAGCCCGCGGTTGCTCCTGCGTGTTAGGGCTGTGTTCCGTTCGTCTTCTCACGTCAAACCGCGCGATTTAAGCTTTGGTGAATGAAAATCGGACGTTGCAGTGAGAAGATAGCGTTTGTGGCCCAATAAAGCGATAAACTCCGATTCTAATGCGATTCCTGAGCCCGCGGTTGCTCCTGCGTGTTAGGACGGTGTTCCGTTCGTCTTTTCACGTCATACCGCGCGATTTAAGCTTTGGTGAATGAGAATCGGACGCTGCAGTGAGAAGATAGCGTTTGTGGCCCAATAAGTCGATAAACTCCGATTGTATTGCGATCCCTGAGCCCGCGGTTGCTCCTGCGTGTTAGGACTGTGTTTCGTTCGTCTCTTTACGTCAAAGCACGCGATTTAAGCTTTGGTGAATGAGAATCGGACGTTTCAGTGGGAAGATAGCGTCTGTGGCATAATAAAGCGATAAACTCCGATTCTATTGCGATTCCTGAGCCCGCAGTTGCTCCTGCGTGTTAGGGCTGTGTTCCGTTCGTCTTTTCACGTCAAAACGCGCGATTTAAGCTTTGGTGAATGAGAATCGGATGTTGCAGTGAGAAGATAGCGTTTGTGGCCGAATAAAGCGATAAACTCCGATTGTATTGCGATTCCTGAGCCCGCGGTTGCTCCTGCGTGTTAGGACTGTGTTTCGTTCGTCTCGTCACGTCAAAACTCGCGATTTAAGCTTTGGTGAATGAGAATCGGACGTTGCAGTGAGAAGATAGCGCTTGTGGCCCAATAAAGCGATAAACTCCGGTTCTAATGCGATTCCTGAGCCCGCGGTTGCTCCTGCGTGTTGGGACTGTGTTCCGTTCGTCTTTTCACGTCCAAACACGCGAATTGAGCTTCGGTGAATGAAAATCGGACGTTTCAGTGAGGCGATAGCGTTTGTGGCCCAGTAAAGCGATAAACTCCGATTGTATTGCGATTCCTGAGCCCGCGGTTGCTCCTGCATGTTAGGACTGTGTTCCGTTCGTCTTTTCACGTCAAAACGCGCGATTTAAGCTTTGGTGAATGAGAATCGGACGTTGCAGTGAGAAGATAGCGTTTGTGGCCCAATACAGCGATAAACTCCGATTGTATTGCCATTCCTGAGCCCGCGGTTGCTCCTGCGTGTTAGGACTGTGTTCCGTTCGACTTTTCACGTCCAAACACGCGATTTAAGCTTCGGTAAATGACAATCGGACGTTGCAGTGAGAAGATAGCGTTTGTGGCCCAATAAAGCGATAAACTCCGATTGTATTGCGATTCCTGAGCCCGCGGTTGCTCCTGCGTGTTGGGACTGTGTTCCGTTCGTCTTTTCACGTCCAAACACGCGATTTAAGCTTTGGTGAATGAGAATCGGACGTTGCAGTGAGAAGATGGCGTTTGTGGCCCAATAAAGCGATAAACTCCGATTCTAATGCAATTCCTGAGCCCGCGGTTGCTCCTGCGTGTTAGGACTGTGTTCCGTTCGACTTTTCACGTCCAAACACGCGATTTAAGCTTCGGTAAATGAGAATCGGACGTTGCAGTGAGAAGATAGCGTTTGTGGCCCAATAAAGCGATAAACTCCGATTCTAGTGCGATTCCTGAGCCCGCGGTTGCTCCTGCGTGTTGGGACTGTGTTCCGTTCGTCTTTTCACGTCCAAACACGCGAATTGAGCTTCGGTAAATGAGAATCGGACGTTGCAGTGAGAAGATAGCGTTTGTGGCCCAATAAAGCGATAAACTCCGATTCTAATGCGATTCCTGAGCCCGCGGTTGCTCCTGCGTGTTGGGACTGTGTTCCGTTCGTCTTTTCACGTCCAAACACGCGAATTGAGCTTCGGTGAATGAAAATCGGACGTTTCAGTGAGGCGATAGCGTTTGTGGCCGAATAAAGCGATAAACTCCGATTGTATTGCGATTCCTGAGCCCGCGGTTGCTCCTGCGTGTTAGGACTGTGTTTCGTTCGTCTCGTCGCGTCAAAACTCGCGATTTAAGCTTTGGTGAATGAGAATCGGACGTTTCAGTGAGAAAATAGCGTTTGTAGCCCAATATAGCGATAAACTCCGATTGTATCGCGATTCCTGAGCCCACGGTTGCTCCTGCGTGTTAGGACTGTGTTCCGTTCGACTTTTCACGTCCAAACATGCGATTTAAGCTTCGGTAAATGAGAATCGGACGTTGCAGTGAGAAGATGGCGTTTCTACCCCAATAAAGCGATAAACTCCGATTGTATTGCAATTCCTGAGCCCGCGGTTGCTCCTGCGTGTTAGGACTGTGTTCCGTTCGACTTTTCACGTCCAACCACGCGATTTAAGCTTCGGTAAATGAGAATCGGACGTTGCAGTGAGAAGATGGCGTTTGTAGCCCAATAAAGCGATAAACTCCGATTGTATTGCAATTCCTGAGCCCGCGGTTGCTCCTGCGTGTTAGGACTGTGTTCCGTTCGACTTTTCACGTCCAACCACGCGATTTAAGCTTCGGTAAATGAGAATCGGACGTTGCAGTGAGAAGATAGCGTTTGTGGCCCAATAAAACGATAAACTCCGATTCTAATGCGATTCCTGAGCCCGCGGTTGCTCCTGCGTGTTAGGACTGTGTTGCGTTCGTCTTTTCACGTCAAAACGCGCGATTTAAGCTTTGGTGAATGAGAATCGGACGTTTCAGTGAAAAGATAGCGTTTGTAGCCCAATAAAGCGATAAACTCCCATTGTATTGCGATTCCTGAGCCCGCGGTTGCTCCTGTGTGTTAGGACTGTGTTGCGTTCGTCTTTTCACGTCAAAACGCGCGATTTAAGCTTTGGTGAATGAGAATCGGACGTTTCAGTGAAAAGATAGCGTTTGTAGCCCAATAAAGCGATAAACTCCGATTGTATTGCAATTCCTGAGCCCGCGGTTGCTCCTGCGTGTTAGGACTGTGTTCCGTTCGACTTTTCACGTCCAAACACGCGATTTAAGCTTCGGTAAATGAGAATCGGACGTTGCAGTGAGAAGATAGCGTTTGTGGATCAATAATGCGATAAACTCCGATTCTAATGTGATTCCTGAGCCCGCGGTTGCTCCTGCGTGTTAGGAATGTGTTCCGTTCGTCTTTTCACGTCAAAACGCGCGATTTAAGCTTTGGTGAATGAGAATCGGACGTTTCAGTGAAAAGATAGCGTTTGTAGCCCAATAAAGCGATAAACTCCGATTGTATTGCAATTCCTGAGCCCGCGGTTGCTCCTGCGTGTTAGGACTGTGTTCCGTTCGACTTTTCACGTCCAAACACGCGATTTAAGCTTCGGTAAATGAGAATCGGACGTTGCAGTGAGAAGATAGCGTTTGTGGCCCAATAAAGCGATAAACTCCGATTCTAATGCGATTCCTGAGCCCGCGGTTGCTCCTGCGTGTTGGGACTGTGTTCCGTTCGTCTTTTCACGTCCACACACGCGAATTGAGCTTCGGTAAATGAGAATCGGACGTTGCAGTGAGAAGATAGCGTTTGTGGCCCAATAAAGCGATAAACTCCGATTCTAATGCGATTCCTGAGCCCGCGGTTGCTCCTGCGTGTTGGGACTGTGTTCCGTTCGTCTTTTCACGTCCAAACACGCGAATTGAGCTTCGGTGAATGAAAATCGGACGTTTCAGTGAGGCGATAGCGTTTGTGGCCCAGTAAAGCGATAAACTCCGATTGTATTGCGATTCCTGAGCCCGCGGTTGCTCCTGCATGTTAGGACTGTGTTCCGTTCGTCTTTTCACGTCAAAACGCGCGATTTAAGCTTTGGTGAATGAGAATCGGACGTTGCAGTGAGAAGATAGCGTTTGTGGCCCAATAAGGCGATAAACTCCGATTCTAATGCGATTCCTGAGCCCGCGGTTGCTCCTGCGTGTTAGGACGGTGTTCCGTTCGTCTTTTCACGTCAAACCGCGCGATTTAAGCTTTGGTGAATGAGAATCGGACGCTGCAGTGAGAAGATAGCGTTTGTGGCCCAATAAGTCGATAAACTCCGATTGTATTGCGATCCCTGAGCCCGCGGTTGCTCCTGCGTGTTAGGACTGTGTTTCGTTCGTCTCTTTACGTCAAAGCACGCGATTTAAGCTTTGGTGAATGAGAATCGGACGTTTCAGTGGGGAGATAGCGTCTGTGGCATAATAAAGCGATAAACTCCGATTCTATTGCGATTCCTGAGCCCGCAGTTGCTCCTGCGTGTTAGGGCTGTGTTCCGTTCGTCTTTTCACGTCAAAACGCGCGATTTAAGCTTTGGTGAATGAGAATCGGATGTTGCAGTGAGAAGATAGCGTTTGTGGCCGAATAAAGCGATAAACTCCGATTCTAATGCGATTCCTGAGCCCGCGGTTGCTCCTGCGTGTTGGGACTGTGTTCCGTTCGTCTTTTCACGTCCAAACACGCGAATTGAGCTTCGGTGAATGAAAATCGGACGTTTCAGTGAGGCGATAGCGTTTGTGGCCCAGTAAAGCGATAAACTCCGATTGTATTGCGATTCCTGAGCCCGCGGTTGCTCCTGCATGTTAGGACTGTGTTCCGTTCGTCTTTTCACGTCAAAACGCGCGATTTAAGCTTTGGTGAATGAGAATCGGACGTTGCAGTGAGAAGATAGCGTTTGTGGCCCAATAAGGCGATAAACTCCGATTCTAATGCGATTCCTGAGCCCGCGGTTGCTCCTGCGTGTTAGGACGGTGTTCCGTTCGTCTTTTCACGTCAAAACGTTCGATTTAAGCTTTGGTGAATGAGAATCGGATGTTGCAGTGAGAAGATAGCGTTTGTGGCCGAATAAAGCGATAAACTCCGATTGTATTGCGATTCCTGAGCCCGCGGTTGCTCCTGCGTGTTAGGACTGTGTTTCGTTCGTCTCGTCGCGTCAAAACTCGCGATTTAAGCTTTGGTGAATGAGAATCGGACGCTTCAGTGAGAAAATAGCGTTTGTAGCCCAATATAGCGATAAACTCCGATTGTATCGCGATTCCTGAGCCCACGGTTGCTCCTGCGTGTTAGGACTGTGTTCCGTTCGACTTTTCACGTCCAAACATGCGATTTAAGCTTCGGTAAATGAGAATCGGACGTTGCAGTGAGAAGATGGCGTTTCTAGCCCAATAAAGCGATAAACTCCGATTGTATTGCAATTCCTGAGCCCGCGGTTGCTCCTGCGTGTTAGGACTGTGTTCCGTTCGACTTTTCACGTCCAACCACGCGATTTAAGCTTCGGTAAATGAGAATCGGACGTTGCAGTGAGAAGATGGCGTTTGTAGCCCAATAAAGCGATAAACTCCGATTGTATTGCAATTCCTGAGCCCGCGGTTGCTCCTGCGTGTTAGGACTGTGTTCCGTTCGACTTTTCACGTCCAACCACGCGATTTAAGCTTCGGTAAATGAGAATCGGACGTTGCAGTGAGAAGATAGCGTTTGTGGCCCAATAAAACGATAAACTCCGATTCTAATGCGATTCCTGAGCCCGCGGTTGCTCCTGCGTGTTAGGACTGTGTTGCGTTCGTCTTTTCACGTCAAAACGCGCGATTTAAGCTTTGGTGAATGAGAATCGGACGTTTCAGTGAGGCGATAGCGTTTGTGGCCCAGTAAAGCGATAAACTCCGATTGTATTGCGATTCCTGAGCCCGCGGTTGCTCCTGCATGTTAGGACTGTGTTCCGTTCGTCTTTTCACGTCAAAACGCGCGATTTAAGCTTTGGTGAATGAGAATCGGACGTTGCAGTGAGAAGATAGCGTTTGTGGCCCAATAAGGCGATAAACTCCGATTCTAATGCGATTCCTGAGCCCGCGGTTGCTCCTGCGTGTTAGGACGGTGTTCCGTTCGTCTTTTCACGTCAAAACGTTCGATTTAAGCTTTGGTGAATGAGAATCGGATGTTGCAGTGAGAAGATAGCGTTTGTGGCCGAATAAAGCGATAAACTCCGATTGTATTGCGATTCCTGAGCCCGCGGTTGCTCCTGCGTGTTAGGACTGTGTTTCGTTCGTCTCGTCGCGTCAAAACTCGCGATTTAAGCTTTGGTGAATGAGAATCGGACGCTTCAGTGAGAAAATAGCGTTTGTAGCCCAATATAGCGATAAACTCCGATTGTATCGCGATTCCTGAGCCCACGGTTGCTCCTGCGTGTTAGGACTGTGTTCCGTTCGACTTTTCACGTCCAAACATGCGATTTAAGCTTCGGTAAATGAGAATCGGACGTTGCAGTGAGAAGATGGCGTTTCTAGCCCAATAAAGCGATAAACTCCGATTGTATTGCAATTCCTGAGCCCGCGGTTGCTCCTGCGTGTTAGGACTGTGTTCCGTTCGACTTTTCACGTCCAACCACGCGATTTAAGCTTCGGTAAATGAGAATCGGACGTTGCAGTGAGAAGATGGCGTTTGTAGCCCAATAAAGCGATAAACTCCGATTGTATTGCAATTCCTGAGCCCGCGGTTGCTCCTGCGTGTTAGGACTGTGTTCCGTTCGACTTTTCACGTCCAACCACGCGATTTAAGCTTCGGTAAATGAGAATCGGACGTTGCAGTGAGAAGATAGCGTTTGTGGCCCAATAAAACGATAAACTCCGATTCTAATGCGATTCCTGAGCCCGCGGTTGCTCCTGCGTGTTAGGACTGTGTTGCGTTCGTCTTTTCACGTCAAAACGCGCGATTTAAGCTTTGGTGAATGAGAATCGGACGTTTCAGTGAAAAGATAGCGTTTGTAGCCCAATAAAGCGATAAACTCCGATTGTATTGCGATTCCTGAGCCCGCGGTTGCTCCTGCGTGTTGGGACTGTGTTCCGTTCGTCTTTTCACGTCCAAACACGCGATTTAAGCTTTGGTGAATGAGAATCGGACGTTGCAGTGAGAAGATGGCGTTTGTGGCCCAATAAAGCGATAAACTCCGATTCTAATGCGATGCCTGAGCCCGCGGTTGCTCCTGCGTGTTAGGACTGTGTTCCGTTCGACTTTTCACGTCCAACCACGCGATTTAAGCTTCGGTAAATGAGAATCGGACGTTGCAGTGAGAAGATGGCGTTTGTAGCCCAATAAAGCGATAAACTCCGATTGTATTGCAATTCCTGAGCCCGCGGTTGCTCCTGCGTGTTAGGACTGTGTTCCGTTCGACTTTTCACGTCCAACCACGCGATTTAAGCTTCGGTAAATGAGAATCGGACGTTGCAGTGAGAAGATAGCGTTTGTGGCCCAATAAAACGATAAACTCCGATTCTAATGCGATTCCTGAGCCCGCGGTTGCTCCTGCGTGTTAGGACTGTGTTGCGTTCGTCTTTTCACGTCAAAACGCGCGATTTAAGCTTTGGTGAATGAGAATCGGACGTTTCAGTGAAAAGATAGCGTTTGTAGCCCAATAAAGCGATAAACTCCGATTGTATTGCGATTCCTGAGCCCGCGGTTGCTCCTGCGTGTTGGGACTGTGTTCCGTTCGTCTTTTCACGTCCAAACACGCGATTTAAGCTTTGGTGAATGAGAATCGGACGTTGCAGTGAGAAGATGGCGTTTGTGGCCCAATAAAGCGATAAACTCCGATTCTAATGCGATGCCTGAGCCCGCGGTTGCTCCTGCGTGTTAGGACTGTGTTGCGTTCGTCTTTTCACGTCAAAACGCGCGATTTAAGCTTTGGTGAATGAGAATCGGACGTTTCAGTGAAAAGATAGCGTTTGTAGCCCAATAAAGCGATAAACTCCGATTGTATTGCAATTCCTGAGCCCGCGGTTGCTCCTGCATGTTAGGACTGTGTTCCGTTCGTCTTTTCACGTCAAAACGCGCGATTTAAGCTTTGGTGAATGAGAATCGGACGTTGCAGTGAGAAGATAGCGTTTGTGGCCCAATAAGGCGATAAACTCCGATTCTAATGCGATTCCTGAGCCCGCGGTTGCTCCTGCGTGTTAGGACGGTGTTCCGTTCGTCTTTTCACGTCAAAACGTTCGATTTAAGCTTTGGTGAATGAGAATCGGATGTTGCAGTGAGAAGATAGCGTTTGTGGCCGAATAAAGCGATAAACTCCGATTGTATTGCGATTCCTGAGCCCGCGGTTGCTCCTGCGTGTTAGGACTGTGTTTCGTTCGTCTCGTCGCGTCAAAACTCGCGATTTAAGCTTTGGTGAATGAGAATCGGACGTTTCAGTGAGAAAATAGCGTTTGTAGCCCAATATAGCGATAAACTCCGATTGTATCGCGATTCCTGAGCCCACGGTTGCTCCTGCGTGTTAGGACTGTGTTCCGTTCGACTTTTCACGTCCAAACATGCGATTTAAGCTTCGGTAAATGAGAATCGGACGTTGCAGTGAGAAGATGGCGTTTCTAGCCCAATAAAGCGATAAACTCCGATTGTATTGCAATTCCTGAGCCCGCGGTTGCTCCTGCGTGTTAGGACTGTGTTCCGTTCGACTTTTCACGTCCAACCACGCGATTTAAGCTTCGGTAAATGAGAATCGGACGTTGCAGTGAGAAGATGGCGTTTGTAGCCCAATAAAGCGTTAAACTCCGATTGTATTGCAATTCCTGAGCCCGCGGTTGCTCCTGCGTGTTAGGACTGTGTTCCGTTCGACTTTTCACGTCCAACCACGCGATTTAAGCTTCGGTAAATGAGAATCGGACGTTGCAGTGAGAAGATAGCGTTTGTGGCCCAATAAAACGATAAACTCCGATTCTAATGCGATTCCTGAGCCCGCGGTTGCTCCTGCGTGTTAGGACTGTGTTGCGTTCGTCTTTTCACGTCAAAACGCGCGATTTAAGCTTTGGTGAATGAGAATCGGACGTTTCAGTGAAAAGATAGCGTTTGTAGCCCAATAAAGCGATAAACTCCGATTGTATTGCGATTCCTGAGCCCGCGGTTGCTCCTGCGTGTTGGGACTGTGTTCCGTTCGTCTTTTCACGTCCAAACACGCGATTTAAGCTTTGGTGAATGAGAATCGGACGTTGCAGTGAGAAGATGGCGTTTGTGGCCCAATAAAGCGATAAACTCCGATTCTAATGCGATGCCTGAGCCCGCGGTTGCTCCTGCGTGTTAGGACTGTGTTGCGTTCGTCTTTTCACGTCAAAACGCGCGATTTAAGCTTTGGTGAATGAGAATCGGACGTTTCAGTGAAAAGATAGCGTTTGTAGCCCAATAAAGCGATAAACTCCGATTGTATTGCAATTCCTGAGCCCGCGGTTGCTCCTGCGTGTTAGGACTGTGTTCCGTTCGACTTTTCACGTCCAAACACGCGATTTAAGCTTCGGTAAATGAGAATCGGACGTTGCAGTGAGAAGATAGCGTTTGTGGCCCAATAATGCGATAAACTCCGATTCTAATGTGATTCCTGAGCCCGCGGTTGCTCCTGCGTGTTAGGAATGTGTTCCGTTCGTCTTTTCACGTCAAAACGCGCGATTTAAGCTTTGGTGAATGAGAATCGGACGTTTCAGTGAAAAGATAGCGTTTGTAGCCCAATAAAGCGATAAACTCCGATTGTATTGCAATTCCTGAGCCCGCGGTTGCTCCTGCGTGTTAGGACTGTGTTCCGTTCGACTTTTCACGTCCAAACACGCGATTTAAGCTTCGGTAAATGAGAATCGGACGTTGCAGTGAGAAGATAGCGTTTGTGGCCCAATAAAGCGATAAACTCCGATTCTAATGCGATTCCTGAGCCCGCGGTTGCTCCTGCGTGTTGGGACTGTGTTCCGTTCGTCTTTTCACGTCCAAACAGGCGAATTGAGCTTCGGTAAATGAGAATCGGACGTTGCAGTGAGAAGATAGCGTTTGTGGCCCAATAAAGCGATAAACTCCGATTCTAATGCGATTCCTGAGCCCGCGGTTGCTCCTGCGTGTTGGGACTGTGTTCCGTTCGTCTTTTCACGTCCAAACACGCGAATTGAGCTTCGGTGAATGAAAATCGGACGTTTCAGTGAGGCGATAGCGTTTGTGGCCCAGTAAAGCGATAAACTCCGATTGTATTGCGATTCCTGAGCCCGCGGTTGCTCCTGCATGTTAGGACTGTGTTCCGTTCGTCTTTTCACGTCAAAACGCGCGATTTAAGCTTTGGTGAATGCGAATCGGACGTTGCAGTGAGAAGATAGCGTTTGTGGCCCAATAAGGCGATAAACTCCGATTCTAATGCGATTCCTGAGCCCGCGGTTGCTCCTGCGTGTTAGGACGGTGTTCCGTTCGTCTTTTCACGTCAAACCGCGCGATTTAAGCTTTGGTGAATGAGAATCGGACGCTGCAGTGAGAAGATAGCGTTTGTGGCCCAATAAGTCGATAAACTCCGATTGTATTGCGATCCCTGAGCCCGCGGTTGCTCCTGCGTGTTAGGACTGTGTTTCGTTCGTCTCTTTACGTCAAAGCACGCGATTTAAGCTTTGGTGAATGAGAATCGGACGTTTCAGTGGGGAGATAGCGTCTGTGGCATAATAAAGCGATAAACTCCGATTCTATTGCGATTCCTGAGCCCGCAGTTGCTCCTGCGTGTTAGGGCTGTGTTCCGTTCGTCTTTTCACGTCAAAACGCGCGATTTAAGCTTTGGTGAATGAGAATCGGATGTTGCAGTGAGAAGATAGCGTTTGTGGCCGAATAAAGCGATAAACTCCGATTGTATTGCGATTCCTGAGCCCGCGGTTGCTCCTGCGTGTTAGGACTGTGTTCCGTTCGACTTTTCACGTCCAAACACGCGATTTAAGCTTCGGTAAATGAGAATCGGACGTTGCAGTGAGAAGATAGCGTTTGTGGCCCAATAATGCGATAAACTCCGATTCTAATGTGATTCCTGAGCCCGCGGTTGCTCCTGCGTGTTAGGAATGTGTTCCGTTCGTCTTTTCACGTCAAAACGCGCGATTTAAGCTTTGGTGAATGAGAATCGGACGTTTCAGTGAAAAGATAGCGTTTGTAGCCCAATAAAGCGATAAACTCCGATTGTATTGCAATTCCTGAGAACGCGGTTGCTCCTGCGTGTTAGGACTGTGTTCCGTTCGACTTTTCACGTCCAAACACGCGATTTAAGCTTCGGTAAATGAGAATCGGACGTTGCAGTGAGAAGATAGCGTTTGTGGCCCAATAAAGCGATAAACTCCGATTCTAATGCGATTCCTGAGCCCGCGGTTGCTCCTGCGTGTTGGGACTGTGTTCCGTTCGTCTTTTCACGTCCAAACAGGCGAATTGAGCTTCGGTAAATGAGAATCGGACGTTGCAGTGAGAAGATAGCGTTTGTGGCCCAATAAAGCGATAAACTCCGATTGTATTGCGATTCCTGAGCCCGCGGTTGCTCCTGCATGTTAGGACTGTGTTCCGTTCGTCTTTTCACGTCAAAACGCGCGATTTAAGCTTTGGTGAATGCGAATCGGACGTTGCAGTGAGAAGATAGCGTTTGTGGCCCAATAAGGCGATAAACTCCGATTCTAATGCGATTCCTGAGCCCGCGGTTGCTCCTGCGTGTTAGGACGGTGTTCCGTTCGTCTTTTCACGTCAAACCGCGCGATTTAAGCTTTGGTGAATGAGAATCGGACGCTGCAGTGAGAAGATAGCGTTTGTGGCCCAATAAGTCGATAAACTCCGATTGTATTGCGATCCCTGAGCCCGCGGTTGCTCCTGCGTGTTAGGACTGTGTTTCGTTCGTCTCTTTACGTCAAAGCACGCGATTTAAGCTTTGGTGAATGAGAATCGGACGTTTCAGTGGGGAGATAGCGCCTGTGGCATAATAAAGCGATAAACTCCGATTCTATTGCGATTCCTGAGCCCGCAGTTGCTCCTGCGTGTTAGGGCTGTGTTCCGTTCGTCTTTTCACGTCAAAACGCGCGATTTAAGCTTTGGTGAATGAGAATCGGATGTTGCAGTGAGAAGATAGCGTTTGTGGCCGAATAAAGCGATAAACTCCGATTGTATTGCGATTCCTGAGCCCGCGATTGCTCCTGCGTGTTAGGACTGTGTTTCGTTCGTCTCGTCACGTCAAAAATCGCGATTTAAGCTTTGGTGAATGAGAATCGGACGTTTCAGTGAGAAAATAGCGTTTGTAGCCCAATATAGCGATAAACTCCGATTGTATCGCGATTCCTGAGCCCACGGTTGCTCCTGCGTGTTAGGACTGTGTTCCGTTCGACTTTTCACGTCCAAACATGCGATTTAAGCTTCGGTAACTGAGAATCGGACGTTGCAGTGAGAAGATGGCGTTTCTAGCCCAATAAAGCGATAAACTCCGATTGTATTGCAATTCCTGAGCCCGCGGTTGCTCCTGCGTGTTAGGACTGTGTTCCGTTCGACTTTTCACGTCCAACCACGCGATTTAAGCTTCGGTAAATGAGAATCGGACGTTGCAGTGAGAAGATGGCGTTTGTAGCCCAATAAAGCGATAAACTCCGATTGTATTGCAATTCCTGAGCCCGCGGTTGCTCCTGCGTGTTAGGACTGTGTTCCGTTCGACTTTTCACGTCCAACCACGCGATTTAAGCTTCGGTAAATGAGAATCGGACGTTGCAGTGAGAAGATAGCGTTTGTGGCCCAATAAAGCGATAAACTCCGATTCTAATGCGATTCCTGAGCCCGCGGTTGCTCCTGCGTGTTGGGACTGTGTTCCGTTCGTCTTTTCACGTCCAAACACGCGATTTAAGCTTTGGTGAATGAGAATCGGACGTTGCAGTGAGAAGATGGCGTTTGTGGCCCAATAAAGCGATAAACTCCGATTCTAATGCGATTCCTGAGCCCGCGGTTGCTCCTGCGTGTTGGTACTGTGTTCCGTTCGTCTTTTTACGTCCAAACACGCGAATTGAGCTTCGGTGAATGAAAATCGGACGTTTCAGTGAGGCGATAGCGTTTGTGGCCCAGTAAAGCGATAAACTCCGATTGTATTGCGATTCCTGAGCCCGCGGTTGCTCCTGCATGTTAGGACTGTGTTCCGTTCGTCTTTTCACGTCAAAACGCGCGATTTAAGCTTTGGTGAATGAGAATCGGATGTTGCAGTGAGAAGATAGCGTTTGTGGCCGAATAAAGCGATAAACTCCGATTGTATTGCGATTCCTGAGCCCGCGGTTGCTCCTGCGTGTTAGGACTGTGTTTCGTTCGTCTCGTCACGTCAAAACTCGCGATTTAAGCTTTGGTGAATGAGAATCGGACGTTGCAGTGAGAAGATAGCGCTTGTGGCCCAATAAAGCGATAAACTCCGATTCTAATGCGATTCCTGAGCCCGCGGTTGCTCCTGCGTGTTGGGACTGTGTTCCGTTCGTCTTTTCACGTCCAAACACGCGAATTGAGCTTCGGTGAATGAAAATCGGACGTTTCAGTGAGGCGATAGCGTTTGTGGCCCAGTAAAGCGATAAACTCCGATTGTATTGCGATTCCTGAGCCCGCGGTTGCTCCTGCATGTTAGGACTGTGTTCCGTTCGTCTTTTCACGTCAAAACGCGCGATTTAAGCTTTGGTGAATGAGAATCGGACGTTGCAGTGAGAAGATAGCGTTTGTGGCCCAATAAGTCGAAAAACTCCGATTGTATTGCGATTCCTGAGCCCGCGGTTGCTCCTGCGTGTTAGGGCTGTGTTCCGTTCGTCTTCTCACGTCAAACCGCGCGATTTAAGCTTTGGTGAATGAAAATCGGACGTTGCAGTGAGAAGATAGCGTTTGTGGCCCAATAAAGCGATAAACTCCGATTCTAATGCGATTCCTGAGCCCGCGGTTGCTCCATCGTGTTAGGGCGGTGTTCCGTTCGTCTTTTCACGTCAAACCGCGCGATTTAAGCTTTGGTGAATGAGAATCGGACGCTGCAGTGAGAAGATAGCGTTTGTGGCCCAATAAGTCGATAAACTCCGATTGTATTGCGATCCCTGAGCCCGCGGTTGCTCCTGCGTGTTAGGACTGTGTTTCGTTCGTCTCTTTACGTCAAAGCACGCGATTTAAGCTTCGGTGAATGAAAATCGGACGTTTCAGTGAGGCGATAGCGTTTGTGGCCCAGTAAAGCGATAAACTCCGATTGTATTGCGATTCCTGAGCCCGCGGTTGCTCCTGCATGTTAGGACTGTGTTTCGTTCGTCTCGTCACGTCAAAACTCGCGATTTAAGCTTTGGTGAATGAGAATCGGACGTTTCAGTGAGAAAATAGCGTTTGTAGCCCAATATAGCGATAAACTCCGATTGTATCGCGATTCCTGAGCCCACGGTTGCTCCTGCGTGTTAGGACTGTGTTCCGTTCGACTTTTCACGTCCAAACATGCGATTTAAGCTTCGGTAAATGAGAATCGGACGTTGCAGTGAGAAGATGGCGTTTCTAGCCCAATAAAGCGATAAACTCCGATTGTATTGCAATTCCTGAGCCCGCGGTTGCTCCTGCGTGTTAGGACTGTGTTCCGTTCGACTTTTCACGTCCGACCACGCGATTTAAGCTTCGGTAAATGAGAATCGGACGTTGCAGTGAGAAGATGGCGTTTGTAGCCCAATAAAGCGATAAACTCCGATTGTATTGCAATTCCTGAGCCCGCGGTTGCTCCTGCGTGTTAGGACTGTGTTCCGTTCGACTTTTCACGTCCAACCACGCGATTTAAGCTTCGGTAAATGAGAATCGGACGTTGCAGTGAGAAGATAGCGTTTGTGGCCCAATAAAGCGATAAACTCCGATTCTAATGCGATTCCTGAGCCCGCGGTTGCTCCTGCGTGTTGGGACTGTGTTCCGTTCGTCTTTTCACGTCCAAACACACGATTTAAGCTTTGGTGAATGAGAATCGGACCTTGCAGTGAGAAGATAGCGTTTGTGGCCGAATAAAGCGATAAACTCCGATTGTATTGCAATTCCTGAGCCCGCGGTTGCTCCTGCGTGTTAGGACTGCGTTCCGTGCGACTTTTCACGTCCAACCACGCGATTTAAGCTTCGGTAAATGAGAATCGGACGTTGCAGTGAGAAGATGGCGTTTGTAGCCCAATAAAGCAATAAACTCCGATTGTATTGCAATTCCTGAGCCCGCGGTTGCTCCTGCGTGTTAGGACTGTGTTCCGTTCGACTTTTCACGTCCAACCACGCGATTTAAGCTTCGGTAAATGAGAATCGGACGTTGCAGTGAGAAGATAGCGTTTGTGGCCCAATAAAGCGATAAACTCCGATTCTAATGCGATTCCTGAGCCCGCGGTTGCTCCTGCGTGTTGGGACTGTGTTCCGTTCGTCTTTTCACGTCGAAACACGCGATTTAAGCTCTGGTGAATGAGAATCGGACCTTGCAGTGAGAAGATAGCGTTTGTAGCCCAATATAGCGATAAACTCCGATTGTATTGCAATTCCTGAGCCCGCGGTTGCTCCTGCGTGTTAGGACTGTGTTCCGTTCGACTTTTCACGTCCAACCACGCGATTTAAGCTTCGGTAAATGAGAATCGGACGTTGCAGTGAGAAGATAGCGTTTGTGGCCCAATAAAGCGATAAACTCCGATTCTAATGCGTTTCCTGAGCCCGCGGTTGCTCCTGCGTGTTGGGACTGTGTTCCGTTCGTCTTTTCACGTCCAAACACGCGATTTAAGCTTTGGTGAATGAGAATCGGACGTTGCAGTGAGAAGATAGCGTTTGTGGCCCAATACAGCGATAAACTCCGATTGTATTGCAATTCCTGAGCCCGCGGTTGCTCCTGCGTGTTAGGACTGTGTTCCGTTCGACTTTTCACGTCCAAACACGCGATTTAAGCTTCGGTAAATGACAATCGGACGTTGCAGTGAGAAGATAGCGTTTGTGGCCCAATAAAGCGATAAACTCCGATTGTATTGCGATTCCTGAGCCCGCGGTTGCTCCTGCGTGTTGGGACTGTGTACCGTTCGACTTTTCACGTCCAAACATGCGATTTAAGCTTCGGTAAATGAGAATCGGACGTTGCAGTGAGAAGATGGCGTTTGTAGCCCAATAAAGCGATAAACTCCGATTGTATTGCAATTCCTGAGCCCGCGGTTGCTCCTGCGTGTTACGACTGTGTTCCGTTCGACTTTTCACGTCCAACCACGCGATTTAAGCTTCGGTAAATGAGAATCGGACGTTGCAGTGAGAAGATGGCGTTTGTAGCCCAATAAAGCGATAAACTCCGATTGTATTGCAATTCCTGAGCCCGCGGTTGCTCCTGCGTGTTAGGACTGTGATCCGTTCGACTTTTCACGTCCAACCACGCGATTTAAGCTTCGGTAAATGAGAATCGGACGTTGCAGTGAGAAGATAGCGTTTGTGGCCCAATAAAGCGATAAACTCCGATTCTAATGCGATTCCTGAGCCCGCGGTTGCTCCTGCGTGTTAGGACTGTGTTGCGTTCGTCTTATCACGTCAAAACGCGCGATTTAAGCTTTGGTGAATGAGAATCGGACGTTTCAGTGAAAAGATAGCGTTTGTAGCCCAATAAAGCGATAAACTCCGATTGTATTGCGATTCCTGAGCCCGCGGTTGCTCCTGCGTGTTAGGGCTGTGTTCCGTTCGTCTTCTCACGTCAACCCACGCGATTTAAGCTTTGGTGAATGAAAATCGGACGTTGCAGTGAGAAGATAGCGTTTGTGGCCCAATAAAGCGATAAACTCCGATTCTAATGCGATTGCTGAGCCCGCGGTTGCTCCTGCGTGTTGGGACTGTGTTCCGTTCGTCTTTTCACGTCCAAACACGCGATTTAAGCTTTGGTGAATGAGAATCGGACGTTGGAGTGAGAAGATGGCGTTTGAGGCCCAATAAAGCGATAAACTCCGATTCTAATGCGATTCCTGAGCCCGCGGTTGCTCCTGCGTGTTGGGACTGTGTTCCGTTCGTCTTTTCACGTCCAAACACGCGAATTGAGCTTCGGTGAATGAAAATCGGACGTTTCAGTGAGGCGATAGCGTTTGTGGCCCAGTAAAGCGATAAACTCCGATTGTATTGCGATTCCTGAGCCCGCGGTTGCTCCTGCATGTTAGGACTGTGTTTCGTTCGTCTCGTCACGTCAAAACTCGCGATTTAAGCTTTGGTGAATGAGAATCGGACGTTTCAGTGAGAAAATAGCGTTTGTAGCCCAATATAGCGATAAACTCCGATTGTATCGCGATTCCTGAGCCCACGGTTGCTCCTGCGTGTTAGGACTGTGTTCCGTTCGACTTTTCACGTCCAAACATGCGATTTAACCTCCGGTAAATGAGAATCGGACGTTGCAGTGAGAAGATGGCGTTTCTAGCCCAATAAAGCGATAAACTCCGATTGTATTGCAATTCCTGAGCCCGCGGTTGCTCCTGCGTGTTAGGACTGTGTTCCGTTCGACTTTTCACGTCCGACCACGCGATTTAAGCTTCGGTAAATGAGAATCGGACGTTGCAGTGAGAAGATGGCGTTTGTAGCCCAATAAAGCGATAAACTCCGATTCTAATGCGATTCCTGAGCCCGCGGTTGCTCCTGCGTGTTGGGACTGTGTTCCGTTCGTCTTTTCACGTCCAAACACGCGATTTAAGCTTTGGTGAATGAGAATCGGACGTTGCAGTGAGAAGATAGCGTTTGTGGCCCAATAAAGCGATAAACCGATTGTATTGCGATTCCTGAGCCCGCGGTTGCTCCTGCATGTTAGGACTGTGTTTCGTTCGTCTCGTCACGTCAAAACTCGCGATTTAAGCTTTGGTGAATGAGAATCGGACGTTTCAGTGAGAAAATAGCGTTTGTAGCCCAATATAGCGATAAACTCCGATTGTATCGCGATTCCTGAGCCCACGGTTGCTCCTGCGTGTTAGGACTGTGTTCCGTTCGACTTTTCACGTCCAAACATGCGATTTAAGCTTCGGTAAATGAGAATCGGACGTTGCAGTGAGAAGATGGCGTTTCTAGCCATATAAAGCGATAAACTCCGATTGTATTGCAATTCCTGAGCCCGCGGTTGCTCCTGCGTGTTAGGACTGTGTTCCGTTCGACTTTTCACGTCCGACCACGCGATTTAAGCTTCGGTAAATGAGAATCGGACGTTGCAGTGAGAAGATGGCGTTTGTAGCCCAATAAAGCGATAAACTCCGATTGTATTGCAATTCCTGAGCCCGCGGTTGCTCCTGCGTGTTAGGACTGTGTTCCGTTCGACTTTTCACGTCCAACCACGCGATTTAAGCTTCGGTAAATGAGAATCGGACGTTGCAGTGAGAAGATAGCGTTTGTGGCCCAATAAAGCGATAAACTCCGATTCTAATGCGATTCCTGAGCCCGCGGTTGCTCCTGCGTGTTGGGACTGTGTTCCGTTCGTCTTTTCACGTCCAAACACACGATTTAAGCTTTGGTGAATGAGAATCGGACCTTGCAGTGAGAAGATAGCGCGTTTGTGGCCGAATAAAGCGATAAACTCCGATTGTATTGCAATTCCTGAGCCCGCGGTTGCTCCTGCGTGTTAGGACTGCGTTCCGTGCGACTTTTCACGTCCAACCACGCGATTTAAGCTTCGGTAAATTAGAATCGGACGGTGCAGTGAGAAGATGGCGTTTGTAGCCCAATAAAGCAATAAACTCCGATTGTATTGCAATTCCTGAGCCCGCGGTTGCTCCTGCGTGTTAGGACTGTGTTCCGTTCGACTTTTCACGTCCAACCACGCGATTTAAGCTTCGGTAAATGAGAATCGGACGTTGCAGTGAGAAGATAGCGTTTGTGGCCCAATAAAGCGATAAACTCCGATTCTAATGCGATTCCTGAGCCCGCGGTTGCTCCTGCGTGTTGGGACTGTGTTCCGTTCGTCTTTTCACGTCGAAACACGCGATTTAAGCTCTGGTGAATGAGAATCGGACCTTGCAGTGAGAAGATAGCGTTTGTAGCCCAATATAGCGATAAACTCCGATTGTATCGCGATTCCTGAGCCCACGGTTGCTCCTGCGTGTTAGGACTGTGTTCCGTTCGACTTTTCACGTCCAAACATGCGATTTAAGCTTCGGTAAATGAGAATCGGACGTTGCAGTGAGAAGATGGCGTTTCTAGCCCAATAAAGCGATAAACTCCGATTGTATTGCAATTCCTGAGCCCATGGTTGCTCCTGCGTGTTAGGACTGTGTTCCGTTCGACTTTTCACGTCCAACCACGCGATTTAAGCTTCGGTAAATGAGAATCGGACGTTGCAGTGAGAAGATGGCGTTTGTAGCCCAATAAAGCGATAAACTCCGATTGTATTGCAATTCCTGAGCCCGCGGTTGCTCCTGCGTGTTAGGACTGTGTTCCGTTCGACTTTTCACGTCCAACCACGCGATTTAAGCTTCGGTAAATGAGAATCGGACGTTGCAGTGAGAAGATAGCGTTTGTGGCCCAATAAAGCGATAAACTCCGATTCTAATGCGATTCCTGAGCCCGCGGTTGCTCCTGCGTGTTGGGACTGTGTTCCGTTCGTCTTTTCACGTCCAAACACGCGATTTAAGCTTTGGTGAATGAGAATCGGACGTTGGAGTGAGAAGATGGCGTTTGAGGCCCAATAAAGCGATAAACTCCGATTCTAATGCGATTCCTGAGCCCGCGGTTGCTCCTGCGTGTTGGGACTGTGTTGCGTTCGTCTTTTCACGTCCAAACACGCGAATTGAGCTTCGGTGAATGAAAATCGGACGTTTCAGTGAGAAGATGGCGTTTGTAGCCCAATAAAGCGATAAACTCCGATTGTATTGCAATTCCTGAGCCCGCGGTTGCTCCTGCGTGTTGGGACTGTGTTCCGTTCGTCTTTTCACGTCCAAACACGCGATTTAAGCTTTGGTGAATGAGAATCGGACGTTGCAGTGAGAAGATAGCGTTTGTGGCCCAATAAAGCGATAAACTCCGATTCTAATGCGATTCCTGAGCCCGCGGTTGCTCCTGCGTGTTGGGACTGTGTTCCGTTCGTCTTTTCACGTCCAAACACGCGATTTAAGCTTTGGTGAATGAGAATCGGACGTTGGAGTGAGAAGATGGCGTTTGAGGCCCAATAAAGCGATAAACTCCGATTCTAATGCGATTCCTGAGCCCGCCGTTGCTCCTGCGTGTTAGGACTGTGTTCCGTTCGACTTTTCACGTCCAAACACGCGATTTAAGCTTCGGTAAATGAGAATCGGACGTTTCAGTGAAAAGATAGCGTTTGTAGCCCAATAAAGCGATAAACTCCGATTGTATTGCAATTCCTGAGCCCGCGGTTGCTCCTGCGTGTTAGGACTGTGTTTCGTTCGTCTCGTCACGTCAAAACTCGCGATTTAAGCTTTGGTGAATGAGAATCGGACGTTTCAGTGAGAAAATAGCGTTTGTAGCCCAATATAGCGATAAACTCCGATTGTATCGCGATTCCTGAGCCCACGGTTGCTCCTGCGTGTTAGGACTGTGTTCCGTTCGACTTTTCACGTCCAAACAAGCGATTTAAGCTTCGGTAAATGAGAATCGGACGTTGCAGTGAGAAGATGGCGTTTCTAGCCCAATAAAGCGATAAACTCCGATTGTATTGCAATTCCTGAGCCCGCGGTTGCTCCTGCGTGTTAGGACTGTGTTCCGTTCGACTTTTCACGTCCAACCACGCGATTTAAGCTTCGGTAAATGAGAATCGGACGTTGCAGTGAGAAGATGGCGTTTGTAGCCCAATAAAGCGATAAACTCCGATTGTATTGCAATTCCTGAGCCCGCGGTTGCTCCTGCGTGTTAGGACTGTGTTCCGTTCGACTTTTCACGTCCAACCACGCGATTTAAGCTTCGGTAAATGAGAATCGGACGTTGCAGTGAGAAGATAGCGTTTGTGGCCCAATAAAGCGATAAACTCCGATTCTAATGCGTTTCCTGAGCCCGCGGTTGCTCCTGCGTGTTGGGACTGTGTTCCGTTCGTCTTTTCACGTCCAAACACGCGATTTAAGCTTTGGTGAATGAGAATCGGACGTTGCAGTGAGAAGATAGCGTTTGTGGCCCAATACAGCGATAAACTCCGATTGTATTGCAATTCCTGAGCCCGCGGTTGCTCCTGCGTGTTAGGACTGTGTTCCGTTCGACTTTTCACGTCCAAACACGCGATTTAAGCTTCGGTAAATGACAATCGGACGTTGCAGTGAGAAGATAGCGTTTGTGGCCCAATAAAGCGATAAACTCCGATTGTATTGCGATTCCTGAGCCCGCGGTTGCTCCTGCGTGTTGGGACTGTGTTCCGTTCGTCTTTTCACGTCCAAACACGCGATTTAAGCTTTGGTGAATGAGAATCGGCCGTTGCAGTGAGAAGATGGCGTTTGTGGCCCAATAAAGCGATAAACTCCGATTCTAATGCGATTCCTGAGCCCGCGGTTGCTCCTGCGTGTTAGGACTGTGTTTCGTTCGTCTCGTCACGTCAAAACTCGCGATTTAAGCTTTGGTGAATGAGAATCGGACGTTTCAGTGAGAAAATCGCGTTTGTAGCCCAATATAGCGATAAACTCCGATTGTATCGCGATTCCTGAGCCCACGGTTGCTCCTGCGTGTTAGGACTGTGTACCGTTCGACTTTTCACGTCCAAACATGCGATTTAAGCTTCGGTAAATGAGAATCGGACGTTGCAGTGAGAAGATGGCGTTTCTAGCCATATAAAGCGATAAACTCCGATTGTATTGCAATTCCTGAGCCCGCGGTTGCTCCTGCGTGTTAGGACTGTGTTCCGTTCGACTTTTCACGTCCGACCACGCGATTTAAGCTTCGGTAAATGAGAATCGGACGTTGCAGTGAGAAGATGGCGTTTGTAGCCCAATAAAGCGATAAACTCCGATTGTATTGCAATTCCTGAGCCCGCGGTTGCTCCTGCGTGTTAGGACTGTGTTCCGTTCGACTTTTCACGTCCAACCACGCGATTTAAGCTTCGGTAAATGAGAATCGGACGTTGCAGTGAGAAGATAGCGTTTGTGGCCCAATAAAGCGATAAACTCCGATTCTAATGCGATTCCTGAGCCCGCGGTTGCTCCTGCGTGTTGGGACTGTGTTCCGTTCGTCTTTTCACGTCCAAACACACGATTTAAGCTTTGGTGAATGAGAATCGGACCTTGCAGTGAGAAGATAGCGTTTGTGGCCGAATAAAGCGATAAACTCCGATTGTATTGCAATTCCTGAGCCCGCGGTTGCTCCTGCGTGTTAGGACTGCGTTCCGTGCGACTTTTCACGTCCAACCACGCGATTTAAGCTTCGGTAAATTAGAATCGGACGGTGCAGTGAGAAGATGGCGTTTGTAGCCCAATAAAGCAATAAACTCCGATTGTATTGCAATTCCTGAGCCCGCGGTTGCTCCTGCGTGTTAGGACTGTGTTCCGTTCGACTTTTCACGTCCAACCACGCGATTTAAGCTTCGGTAAATGAGAATCGGACGTTGCAGTGAGAAGATAGCGTTTGTGGCCCAATAAAGCGATAAACTCCGATTCTAATGCGATTCCTGAGCCCGCGGTTGCTCCTGCGTGTTGGGACTGTGTTCCGTTCGTCTTTTCACGTCGAAACACGCGATTTAAGCTCTGATGAATGAGAATCGGACCTTGCAGTGAGAAGATAGCGTTTGTAGCCCAATATAGCGATAAACTCCGATTGTATCGCGATTCCTGAGCCCACGGTTGCTCCTGCGTGTTAGGACTGTGTTCCGTTCGACTTTTCACGTCCAAACATGCGATTTAAGCTTCGGTAAATGAGAATCGGACGTTGCAGTGAGAAGATGGCGTTTCTAGCCCAATAAAGCGATAAACTCCGATTGTATTGCAATTCCTGAGCCCATGGTTGCTCCTGCGTGTTAGGACTGTGTTCCGTTCGACTTTTCACGTCCAACCACGCGATTTAAGCTTCGGTAAATGAGAATCGGACGTTGCAGTGAGAAGATGGCGTTTGTAGCCCAATAAAGCGATAAACTCCGATTGTATTGCAATTCCTGAGCCCGCGGTTGCTCCTGCGTGTTAGGACTGTGTTCCGTTCGACTTTTCACGTCCAACCACGCGATTTAAGCTTCGGTAAATGAGAATCGGACGTTGCAGTGAGAAGATAGCGTTTGTGGCCCAATAAAGCGATAAACTCCGATTCTAATGCGATTCCTGAGCCCGCGGTTGCTCCTGCGTGTTGGGACTGTGTTCCGTTCGTCTTTTCACGTCCAAACACGCGATTTAAGCTTTGGTGAATGAGAATCGGACGTTGGAGTGAGAAGATGGCGTTTGAGGCCCAATAAAGCGATAAACTCCGATTCTAATGCGATTCCTGAGCCCGCGGTTGCTCCTGCGTGTTGGGACTGTGTTGCGTTCGTCTTTTCACGTCCAAACACGCGAATTGAGCTTCGGTGAATGAAAATCGGACGTTTCAGTGAGAAGATGGCGTTTGTAGCCCAATAAAGCGATAAACTCCGATTGTATTGCAATTCCTGAGCCCGCGGTTGCTCCTGCGTGTTAGGACTGTGTTCCGTTCGACTTTTCACGTCCAACCACGCGATTTAAGCTTCGGTAAATGAGAATCGGACGTTGCAGTGAGAAGATAGCGTTTGTGGCCCAATAAAGCGATAAACTCCGATTCTAATGCGTTTCCTGAGCCCGCGGTTGCTCCTGCGTGTTGGGACTGTGTTCCGTTCGTCTTTTCACGTCCAAACACGCGATTTAAGCTTTGGTGAATGAGAATCGGACGTTGCAGTGAGAAGATAGCGTTTGTGGCCCAATACAGCGATAAACTCCGATTGTATTGCAATTCCTGAGCCCGCGGTTGCTCCTGCGTGTTAGGACTGTGTTCCGTTCGACTTTTCACGTCCAACCACGCGATTTAAGCTTCGGTAAATGAGAATCGGACGTTGCAGTGAGAAGATAGCGTTTGTGGCCCAATAAAGCGATAAACTCCGATTCTAATGCGATTCCTGAGCCCGCGGTTGCTCCTGCGTGTTGGGACTGTGTTCCGTTCGTCTTTTCACGTCCAAACACGCGATTTAAGCTTTGGTGAATGAGAATCGGACGTTGGAGTGAGAAGATGGCGTTTGAGGCCCAATAAAGCGATAAACTCCGATTCTAATGCGATTCCTGAGCCCGCGGTTGCTCCTGCGTGTTGGGACTGTGTTGCGTTCGTCTTTTCACGTCCAAACACGCGAATTGAGCTTCGGTGAATGAAAATCGGACGTTTCAGTGAGAAGATGGCGTTTGTAGCCCAATAAAGCGATAAACTCCGATTGTATTGCAATTCCTGAGCCCGCGGTTGCTCCTGCGTGTTGGGACTGTGTTCCGTTCGTCTTTTCACGTCCAAACACGCGATTTAAGCTTTGGTGAATGAGAATCGGACGTTGCAGTGAGAAGATAGCGTTTGTGGCCCAATAAAGCGATAAACTCCGATTCTAATGCGTTTCCTGAGCCCGCGGTTGCTCCTGCGTGTTGGGACTGTGTTCCGTTCGTCTTTTCACGTCCAAACACGCGATTTAAGCTTTGGTGAATGAGAATCGGACGTTGGAGTGAGAAGATGGCGTTTGAGGCCCAATAAAGCGATAAACTCCGATTCTAATGCGATTCCTGAGCCCGCCGTTGCTCCTGCGTGTTAGGACTGTGTTCCGTTCGACTTTTCACGTCCAAACACGCGATTTAAGCTTCGGTAAATGAGAATCGGACGTTTCAGTGAAAAGATAGCGTTTGTAGCCCAATAAAGCGATAAACTCCGATTGTATTGCAATTCCTGAGCCCGCGGTTGCTCCTGCGTGTTAGGACTGTGTTTCGTTCGTCTCGTCACGTCAAAACTCGCGATTTAAGCTTTGGTGAATGAGAATCGGACGTTTCAGTGAGAAAATAGCGTTTGTAGCCCAATATAGCGATAAACTCCGATTGTATCGCGATTCCTGAGCCCACGGTTGCTCCTGCGTGTTAGGACTGTGTTCCGTTCGACTTTTCACGTCCAAACAACCGATTTAAGCTTCGGTAAATGAGAATCGGACGTTGCAGTGAGAAGATGGCGTTTCTAGCCCAATAAAGCGATAAACTCCGATTGTATTGCAATTCCTGAGCCCGCGGTTGCTCCTGCGTGTTAGGACTGTGTTCCGTTCGACTTTTCACGTCCAACCACGCGATTTAAGCTTCGGTAAATGAGAATCGGACGTTGCAGTGAGAAGATGGCGTTTGTAGCCCAATAAAGCGATAAACTCCGATTGTATTGCAATTCCTGAGCCCGCGGTTGCTCCTGCGTGTTAGGACTGTGTTCCGTTCGACTTTTCACGTCCAACCACGCGATTTAAGCTTCGGTAAATGAGAATCGGACGTTGCAGTGAGAAGATAGCGTTTGTGGCCCAATAAAGCGATAAACTCCGATTCTAATGCGTTTCCTGAGCCCGCGGTTGCTCCTGCGTGTTGGGACTGTGTTCCGTTCGTCTTTTCACGTCCAAACACGCGATTTAAGCTTTGGTGAATGAGAATCGGACGTTGCAGTGAGAAGATAGCGTTTGTGGCCCAATACAGCGATAAACTCCGATTGTATTGCAATTCCTGAGCCCGCGGTTGCTCCTGCGTGTTAGGACTGTGTTCCGTTCGACTTTTCACGTCCAAACACGCGATTTAAGCTTCGGTAAATGACAATCGGACGTTGCAGTGAGAAGATAGCGTTTGTGGCCCAATAAAGCGATAAACTCCGATTGTATTGCGATTCCTGAGCCCGCGGTTGCTCCTGCGTGTTGGGACTGTGTTCCGTTCGTCTTTTCACGTCCAAACACGCGATTTAAGCTTTGGTGAATGAGAATCGGCCGTTGCAGTGAGAAGATGGCGTTTGTGGCCCAATAAAGCGATAAACTCCGATTCTAATGCGATTCCTGAGCCCGCGGTTGCTCCTGCGTGTTAGGACTGTGTTTCGTTCGTCTCGTCACGTCAAAACTCGCGATTTAAGCTTTGGTGAATGAGAATCGGACGTTTCAGTGAGAAAATCGCGTTTGTAGCCCAATATAGCGATAAACTCCGATTGTATCGCGATTCCTGAGCCCACGGTTGCTCCTGCGTGTTAGGACTGTGTACCGTTCGACTTTTCACGTCCAAACATGCGATTTAAGCTTCGGTAAATGAGAATCGGACGTTGCAGTGAGAAGATGGCGTTTGTAGCCCAATAAAGCGATAAACTCCGATTGTATTGCAATTCCTGAGCCCGCGGTTGCTCCTGCGTGTTACGACTGTGTTCCGTTCGACTTTTCACGTCCAACCACGCGATTTAAGCTTCGGTAAATGAGAATCGGACGTTGCAGTGAGAAGATGGCGTTTGTAGCCCAATAAAGCGATAAACTCCGATTGTATTGCAATTCCTGAGCCCGCGGTTGCTCCTGCGTGTTACGACTGTGTTCCGTTCGACTTTTCACGTCCAACCACGCGATTTAAGCTTCGGTAAATGAGAATCGGACGTTGCAGTGAGAAGATAGCGTTTGTGGCCCAATAAAGCGATAAACTCCGATTCTAATGCGATTCCTGAGCCCGCGGTTGCTCCTGCGTGTTAGGACTGTGTTGCGTTCGTCTTATCACGTCAAAACGCGCGATTTAAGCTTTGGTGAATGAGAATCGGACGTTTCAGTGAAAAGATAGCGTTTGTAGCCCAATAAAGCGATAAACTCCGATTGTATTGCGATTCCTGAGCCCGCGGTTGCTCCTGCGTGTTAGGGCTGTGTTCCGTTCGTCTTCTCACGTCAACCCACGCGATTTAAGCTTTGGTGAATGAAAATCGGACGTTGCAGTGAGAAGATAGCGTTTGTGGCCCAATAAAGCGATAAACTCCGATTCTAATGCGATTCCTGAGCCCGCGGTTGCTCCTGCGTGTTAGGACGGTGTTCCGTTCGTCTTTTCACGTCAAACCGCGCGATTTAAGCTTTGGTGAATGAGAATCGGACGCTGCAGTGAGAAGATAGCGTTTGTGGCCCAATAAGTCGATAAACTCCGATTGTATTGCGATCCCTGAGCCCGCGGTTGCTCCTGCGTGTTAGGACTGTGTTTCGTTCGTCTCTTTACGTCAAAGCAAGCGATTTAAGCTTTGGTGAATGAGAATCGGACGTTTCAGTGGGAAGATAGCGTCTGTGGCATAATAAAGCGATAAACTCCGATTCTATTGCGGTTCCTGAGCCCGCAGTTGCTCCTGCGTGTTAGGGCTGTGTTCCGTTCGTCTTTTCACGTCAAAACGCGCGATTTAAGCTTTGGTGAATGAGAATCGGATGTTGCAGTGAGAAGATAGCGTTTGTGGCCGAATAAAGCGATAAACTCCGATTGTATTCCGATTCCTGAGCCCGCGGTTTCTCCTGCATGATAGGACTGTGTTCCGTTCGTCTTTTCACGTCAAACCGCGCGATTTAAGCTTTGGTGATTGAGAATCGGACGTTGCAGTGAGAAGATAGCGTTTGTAGCCCAATAAAGCGATAAACTCCGATTGTATTGCAATTCCTGAGCCCGCGGTTGCTCCTGCGTGTTAGGACTGTGTTCCGTTCGACTTTTCACGTCCAAACACGCGATTTAAGCTTCGGTAAATGAGAATCGGACGTTGCAGTGAGAAGATAGCGTTTGTGGCCCAATAAAGCGATAAACTCCGATTCTAATGCGATTCCTGAGCCCGCGGTTGCTCCTGCGTGTTGGGACTGTGTTCCGTTCGTCTTTTCACGTCCAAACACGCGAATTGAGCTTCGGTGAATGAAAATCGGACGTTTCAGTGAGGCGATAGCGTTTGTGGCCCAGTAAAGCGATAAACTCCGATTGTATTGCGATTCCTGAGCCCGCGGTTGCTCCTGCATGTTAGGACTGTGTTCCGTTCGTCTTTTCACGTCAAATCGCGCGATTTAAGCTTTGGTGAATGAGAATCGGACGTTGCAGTGAGAAGATAGCGTTTGTGGCCCAATAAGGCGATAAACTCCGATTCTAATGCGATTCCTGAGCCCGCGGTTGCTCCTGCGTGTTAGGACGGTGTTCCGTTCGTCTTTTCACGTCAAACCGCGCGATTTAAGCTTTCGTGAATGAGAATCGGACGCTGCAGTGAGAAGATAGCGTTTGTGGCCCAATAAGTCGATAAACTCCGATTGTATTGCGATCCCTGAGCCCGCGGTTGCTCCTGCGTGTTAGGACTGTGTTTCGTTCGTCTCTTTACGTCAAAGCACGCGATTTAAGCTTTGGTGAATGAGAATCGGACGTTTCAGTGAAAAGATAGCGTTTGTAGCCCAATAAAGCGATAAACTCCGATTGTATTGCAATTCCTGAGCCCGCGGTTGCTCCTGCGTGTTGGAACTGTGTTCCGTTCGTCTTTTCACGTCCAAACACGCGAATTGAGCTTCGGTAAATGAGAATCGGACGCTGCAGTGAGAAGATAGCGTTTGTGGCCCAATAAGTCGATAAACTCCGATTGTATTGCGATCCCTGAGCCCGCGGTTGCTCCTGCGTGTTAGGACTGTGTTTCGTTCGTCTCGTCACGTCAAAAATCGCGATTTAAGCTTTGGTGAATGAGAATCGGACCTTGCAGTGAGAAGATAGCGTTTGTGGCCGAATAAAGCGATAAACTCCGATTGTATT
Organism: Trypoxylon attenuatum; assembly: GCA_963989405.1. Classification (NCBI taxonomy): domain Eukaryota; kingdom Metazoa; phylum Arthropoda; class Insecta; order Hymenoptera; family Crabronidae; genus Trypoxylon; species Trypoxylon attenuatum. The sequence continues at coordinate 37,603 of CAXDIT010000122.1, read as the reverse complement.
GCAATTCCTGGGCCCGCGGTTGCTCCTGCGTGTTAGGACTGTGTTCCGTTCGACTTTTCACGTCCAACCACGCGATTTAAGCTTCGGTAAATGAGAATCGGACGTTGCAGTGAGAAGATGGCGTTTGTAGCCCAATAAAGCGATAAACTCCGATTGTATTGCAATTCCTGAGCCCGCGGTTGCTCCTGCGTGTTAGGACTGTGTTCCGTTCGACTTTTCACGTCCAACCACGCGATTTAAGCTTCGGTAAATGAGAATCGGACGTTGCAGTGAGAAGATAGCGTTTGTGGCCCAATAAAGCGATAAACTCCGATTCTAATGCGATTCCTGAGCCCGCGGTTGCTCCTGCGTGTTGGGACTGTGTTCCGTTCGTCTTTTCACGTCGAAACACGCGATTTAAGCTCTGGTGAATGAGAATCGGACCTTGCAGTGAGAAGATAGCGTTTGTGGCATAATAAAGCGATAAATTCCGATTCTATTGCGATTCCTGAGCCCGCGGTTGCTCCTGCGTGTTGGGACTGTGTTCCGTTCGTCTTTTCACGTCGAAACACGCGATTTAAGCTCTGGTGAATGAGAATCGGACCTTGCAGTGAGAAGATAGCGTTTGTGGCCGAATAAAGCGATAAACTCCGATTGTATTGCGATTCCTGAGCCCGCGGTTGCTCCTGCGTGTTGGGACTGTGTTCCGTTCGTCTTTTTACGTCCAAACACGCGATTTAAGCTTTGGTGAATGAGAATCGGACGTTTCAGTGAGAAGATAGCGTTTGTGGCCCAATATAGCGATAAACTCCGATTCTATTGCGATTCCTGATCCCGCGGTTGCTCCTGCGTGTTAGGGCTGTGTTCCGTTCGTCTTTTCACGTCAAAACGCGCGATTTAAGCTTTGGTGAATGAGAATCGGACGTTGCAGTGAGAAGATAGCGTTTGTGGCCCAATAAAGCGATAAACTCCGATTCTAATGCGATTCCTGAGCCCGCGGTTGCTCCTGCGTGTTAGGACGGTGTTCCGTTCGTCTTTTCACGTCATACCGCGCGATTTAAGCTTTGGTGAATGAGAATCGGACGTTTCAGTGAGAAGATAGCGTTTGTGGCCCAATAAAGCGATAAACTCCGATTGTATTGCGATTCCTGAGCCCGCGGTTGCTCCTGCATGTTAGGACTGTGTTCCGTTCGTCTTTTCACGTCAAAACGCGCGATTTAAGCTTTGGTGAATGAGAATCGGACGTTTCAGTGAGAAGATAGCGTTTGTAGCCCAATAAAGCGATAAACTCCGATTGTATTGCAATTCCTGAGCCCGAGGTTGCTCCTGCGTGTTAGGACGGTGTTCCGTTCGTCTTTTCACGTCCAAACACGCGATTTAAGCTTCGGTGAATGAGAATCGGACGTTGCAGTGAGAAGATAGCGTTTGTGGCCCAATAAAGCGATAAACTCCGATTGTATTGCGATTCCTGAGCCCGCGGTTGCTCCTGCATGTTAGGACTGTGTTCCGTTCGTCTTTTCACGTCAAAACGCGCGATTTAAGCTTTGGTGAATGAGAATCGGACGTTTCAGTGAGAAGATAGCGTTTGTAGCCCAATAAAGCGATAAACTCCGATTGTATTGCAATTCCTGAGCCCGAGGTTGCTCCTGCGTGTTAGGACTGTGGTCCGTTCGACTTTTCACGTCCAAACACGCGATTTAAGCTTCGGTGAATGAGAATCGGACGTTGCAGTGAGAAGATAGCGTTTGTGGCCCAATAAAGCGATAAACTCCGATTGTATTGCGATTCCTGAGCCCGCGGTTGCTCCTGCGTGCTAGGACTGTGTTTCGTTCGTCTCTTTACGTCAAAGCACGCGATTTAAGCTTTGGTGAATGAGAACCGGACGTTTCAGTGAGAAGATAGCGTTTGTGGCCCAATATAGCGATAAACTCCGATTCTATTGCGATTCCTGAGCTTGCGGTTGCTCCTGCGTGTTAGGGCTGTGTTCCGTTCGTCTTTTCACGTCAAAACGCGCGATTTAAGCTTTGGTGAATGAGAACCGGACGTTTCAGTGAGAAGATAGCGTTTGTGGCCCAATATAGCGATAAACTCCGATTGTATTGCGATTCCTGAGACCCGCGGTTGCTCCTGCGTGTTGGGACTGTGTTCCGTTCGTCATTTTACGTCCAAACACGCGATTTAAGCTTTGGTGAACGAGAATCGGACGTTTCAGTGAGAAGATAGCGTTTGTGGCCCAATATAGCGATAAACTCCGATTCTATTGCGATTCCTGATCCCGCGGTTGCTCCTGCGTGTTAGGGCTGTGTTCCGTTCGTCTTTTCACGTCAAAACGCGCGATTTAAGCTTTGGTGAATGAGAATCGGACGTTGCAGTGAGAAGATAGCGTTTGTGGCCCAATAAGGCGATGAACTCCGATTGTATTGCGATTCCTGAGCCCGCGGTTGCTCCTGCGTGTTAGGACTGTGTTTCGTTCGTCTTTTCACGTCCAAACACGCAAATAGAGCTTCGGTGAATGAAAATCGGACGTTTCAGTGAGGCGATAGCGTTTGTGGCCCAATAAAGCGATAAACTCCGATTGTATAGCGATTCCTGAGCCCGCGGTTGCTCCTGCATGTTAGGACTGTGTTCCGTTCGTCTTTTCACGTCAAAACGCGCGATTTAAGCTTTGGTGAATGAGAATCGGACGTTGCAGTGAGAAGATGGCGTTTGTGGCCCAATAAAGCGATAAACTCTGATTGTATTGCGATTCCTGAGCCCGCGGTTGCTCCTGCGTGTTAGGACTGTGTATCGTTCGTCTCTTTACGTCAAAGCACGCGATTTAAGCTTTCGTGAATGAGATTCGGACGTTTCAGTGAGAAGATAGCGTTTGTAGCCCAATAAAGCGATAAACTCCGATTGTATTGCGATTCCTGAGCCCGCGGTTGCTCCTGCATGTTAGGAGTGTGTTCCGTTCGTCTTTTCACGTCAAAACGCGCGATTTAAGCTTTGGTGAATGAGAATCGGACGTTTCAGTGAGAAGATAGCGCTTGTGGCCCAATATAGCGATAAACTCCCATTCTATTGCGATTCCTGAGCTTGCGGTTGCTCCTGCGTGTTAGGGTAGTGTTCCGTTCGACTTTTCACGTCCAAACACGCGATTTAAGCTTCGGTGAATGAGAATCGGACGTTGCAGTGAGAAGATAGCGTTTGTAGCCCAATAAAGCGATAAACTCCGATTGTATTGCGATTCCTGAGCCCGCCGTTGCTCCTGCATGTTAGGACTGTGTTCCGTTCGTCTTTTCACGTCAAAACGCGCGATTTAAGCTTTGGTGAATGAGAATCGGACGTTGCAGTGAGAAGATGGCGTTTGTGGCCCAATAAAGCGATAAACTCTGATTGTATTGCGATTCCTGAGCCCGCGGTTGCTCCTGCGTGTTAGGACTGTGTTTCGTTCGTCTCTTTACGTCAAAGCACGCGATTTAAGCTTTCGTGAATGAGATTCGGACGTTTCAGTGAGAAGATAGCGTTTGTAGCCCAATAAAGCGATAAACTCCGATTGTATTGCGATTCCTGAGCCCGCGGTTGCTCCTGCATGTTAGGAGTGTGTTCCGTTCGTCTTTTCACGTCAAAACGCGCGATTTAAGCTTTGGTGAATGAGAATCGGACGTTTCAGTGAGAAGATAGCGCTTGTGGCCCAATATAGCGATAAACTCCCATTCTATTGCGATTCCTGAGCTTGCGGTTGCTCCTGCGTGTTAGGGTAGTGTTCCGTTCGACTTTTCACGTCCAAACACGCGATTTAAGCTTCGGTGAATGAGAATCGGACGTTGCAGTGAGAAGATAGCGTTTGTGGCCCAATAAAGCGATAAACTCCGATTGTATTGCGATTCCTGAGCCCGCCGTTGCTCCTGCATGTTAGGACTGTGTTCCGTTCGTCTTTTCCCGTCAAAACGCGCGATTTAAGCTTTGGTGAATGAGAATCGGACGTTTCAGTGAGAAGATAGCGTTTGTAGCCCAATAAAGCGATAAACTCCGATTGTATTGCAATTCCTGAGCCCGAGGTTGCTCCTGCGTGTTAGGACTGTGTTCCGTTCGACTTTTCACGTCCAAACACGCGATTTAAGCTTCGGTGAATGAGAATCGGACGTTGCAGTGAGAAGATAGCGTTTGTGGCCCAATAAAGCGATAGACTCCGATTCTAATGCGATTCCTGAGCCCGCGGTTGCTCCTGCGTGTTAGGACTGTGTTGCGTTCGTCTTTTCACGTCAAAACGCGCGATTTAAGCTTTGGTGAATGAGAATCGGACGTTTCAGTGAAAAGATAGCGTTTGTAGCCCAATAAAGCGATAATCTCCGATTGTATTGCAATTCCTGAGCCCGCGGTTGCTCCTGCGTGTTAGGACTGTGTTCCGTTCGACTTTTCACGTCCAAACACGCGATTTAAGCTTCGGTAAATGAGAATCGGACGTTGCAGTGAGAAAATAGCGTTTGTGGCCCAATAAAGAAATAAACTCCGATTCTAATGCGATTCCTGAGCCCGCGGTTGCTCCTGCGTGTTAGGGCTGTGTTCCATTCGTCTTCTCACGTCAAACCGCGCGATTTAAGCTTTGGTGAATGAAAATCGGACGTTGCAGTGAGAAGATAGCGTTTGTGGCCCAATAAAGCGATAAACTCCGATTCTAAAGCGATTCCTGAGCCCGCGGTTGCTCCTGCGTGTTAGGACTGTGTTCCGCTCGACTTTTCACGTCCAAACACGCGATTTAAGCTTCGGTAAATGAGAATCGGACGTTGCAGTGAGAAAATAGCGTTTGTGGCCCAATAAAGAAATAAACTCCGATTCTAAAGCGATTCCTGAGCCCGCCGTTGCTCCTGCGTGTTAGGACGGTGTTCCGTTCGTCTTTTCACGTCAAACCGCGCGATTTAAGCTTTGGTGAATGAGAATCGGACGCTGCAGTGAGAAGATGGCGTTTGTGGCCCAATACAGCGATGAACTCCGATTGTATTGCGATTCCTGAGCCCGCGGTTGCTCCTGCGTGTTAGGACTGTGTTTCGTTCGTCTTTTCACGTCCAAACACGCAAATTGAGCTTCGGTGAATGAAAATCGGACGTTTCAGTGAGGCGATAGCGTTTGTGGCCCAGTAAAGCGATAAACTCCGATTGTATAGCGATTCCTGAGCCCGCGGTTGCTCCTGCATGTTAGGACTGTGTTCCGTTCGTCTTTTCACGTCAAAACGCGCGATTTAAGCTTTGGTGAATGAGAATCGGACGTTGCAGTGAGAAGATGGCGTTTGTGGCCCAATAAAGCGATAAACTCTGATTGTATTGCGATTCCTGAGCCCGCGGTTGCTCCTGCGTGTTAGGACTGTGTTTCGTTCGTCTCTTTACGTCAAAGCACGCGATTTAAGCTTTCGTGAATGAGATTCGGACGTTTCAGTGAGAAGATAGCGTTTGTAGCCCAATAAAGCGATAAACTCCGATTGTATTGCGATTCCTGAGCCCGCGGTTGCTCCTGCATGTTAGGAGTGTGTTCCGTTCGTCTTTTCACGTCAAAACGCGCGATTTAAGCTTTGGTGAATGAGAATCGGACGTTTCAGTGAGAAGATAGCGCTTGTGGCCCAATATAGCGATAAACTCCCATTCTATTGCGATTCCTGAGCTTGCGGTTGCTCCTGCGTGTTAGGGTAGTGTTCCGTTCGACTTTTCACGTCCAAACACGCGATTTAAGCTTCGGTGAATGAGAATCGGACGTTGCAGTGAGAAGATAGCGTTTGTGGCCCAATAAAGCGATAAACTCCGATTGTATTGCGATTCCTGAGCCCGCCGTTGCTCCTGCATGTTAGGACTGTGTTCCGTTCGTCTTTTCCCGTCAAAACGCGCGATTTAAGCTTTGGTGAATGAGAATCGGACGTTTCAGTGAGAAGATAGCGTTTGTAGCCCAATAAAGCGATAATCTCCGATTGTATTGCAATTCCTGAGCCCGCGGTTGCTCCTGCGTGTTAGGACTGTGTTCCGTTCGACTTTTCACGTCCAAACACGCGATTTAAGCTTCGGTAAATGAGAATCGGACGTTGCAGTGAGAAAATAGCGTTTGTGGCCCAATAAAGAAATAAACTCCGATTCTAATGCGATTCCTGAGCCCGCGGTTGCTCCTGCGTGTTAGGGCTGTGTTCCATTCGTCTTCTCACGTCAAACCGCGCGATTTAAGCTTTGGTGAATGAAAATCGGACGTTGCAGTGAGAAGATAGCGTTTGTGGCCCAATAAAGCGATAAACTCCGATTCTAAAGCGATTCCTGAGCCCGCGGTTGCTCCTGCGTGTTAGGACGGTGTTCCGTTCGTCTTTTCACGTCAAACCGCGCGATTTAAGCTTTGGTGAATGAGAATCGGACGCTGCAGTGAGAAGATGGCGTTTGTGGCCCAATACAGCGATAAACTCCGATTGTATTGCAATTCCTGAGCCCGCGGTTGCTCCTGCGTGTTAGGACTGTGTTTCGTTCGTCTCTTTACGTCAAAGCACGCGATTTAAGCTTTGGTGAATGAGAATCGGACGTTTCAGTGGGAAGATAGCGTCTGTGGCATAATAAAGCGATAAACTCCGATTCTATTGCGATTCCTGAGCCCGCAGTTGCTCCTGCGTGTTAGGGCTGTGTTCCGTTCGTCTTTTCACGTCAAAACGCGCGATTTAAGCTTTGGTGAAGGAGAATCGGATGTTGCAGTGAGAAGATAGCGTTTGTGGCCGAATAAAGCGATAAACTCCGATTGTATTGCGATTCCTGAGCCCGCGGTTGCTCCTGCGTGTTAGGACTGTGTATCGTTCGTCTCTTTACGTCAAAGCACGCGATTTAAGCTTTCGTGAATGAGATTCGGACGTTTCAGTGAGAAGATAGCGTTTGTAGCCCAATAAAGCGATAAACTCCGATTGTATTGCGATTCCTGAGCCCGCGGTTGCTCCTGCATGTTAGGAGTGTGTTCCGTTCGTCTTTTCACGTCAAAACGCGCGATTTAAGCTTTGGTGAATGAGAATCGGACGTTTCAGTGAGAAGATAGCGCTTGTGGCCCAATATAGCGATAAACTCCCATTCTATTGCGATTCCTGAGCTTGCGGTTGCTCCTGCGTGTTAGGGTAGTGTTCCGTTCGACTTTTCACGTCCAAACACGCGATTTAAGCTTCGGTGAATGAGAATCGGACGTTGCAGTGAGAAGATAGCGTTTGTGGCCCAATAAAGCGATAAACTCCGATTGTATTGCGATTCCTGAGCCCGCCGTTGCTCCTGCATGTTAGGACTGTGTTCCGTTCGTCTTTTCACGTCAAAACGCGCGATTTAAGCTTTGGTGAATGAGAATCGGACGTTTCAGTGAGAAGATAGCGTTTGTAGCCCAATAAAGCGATAAACTCCGATTGTATTGCAATTCCTGAGCCCGAGGTTGCTCTTGCGTGTTAGGACTGTGTTCCGTTCGACTTTTCACGTCAAAACGCGCGATTTAAGCTTTGGTGAATGAGAATCGGACGTTTCAGTGAAAAGATAGCGTTTGTAGCCCAATAAAGCGATAAACTCCGATTGTATTGCAATTCCTGAGCCCGCGGTTGCTCCTGCGTGTTAGGACTGTGTTCCGTTCGACTTTTCACGTCCAAACACGCGATTTAAGCTTCGGTAAATGAGAATCGGACGTTGCAGTGAGAAAATAGCGTTTGTGGCCCAATAAAGAAATAAACTCCGATTCTAAAGCGATTCCTGAGCCCGCCGTTGCTCCTGCGTGTTAGGACGGTGTTCCGTTCGTCTTTTCACGTCAAACCGCGCGATTTAAGCTTTGGTGAATGAGAATCGGACGCTGCAGTGAGAAGATGGCGTTTGTGGCCCAATACAGCGATGAACTCCGATTGTATTGCGATTCCTGAGCCCGCGGTTGCTCCTGCGTGTTAGGACTGTGTTTCGTTCGTCTTTTCACGTCCAAACACGCAAATTGAGCTTCGGTGAATGAAAATCGGACGTTTCAGTGAGGCGATAGCGTTTGTGGCCCAGTAAAGCGATAAACTCCGATTGTATAGCGATTCCTGAGCCCGCGGTTGCTCCTGCATGTTAGGACTGTGTTCCGTTCGTCTTTTCACGTCAAAACGCGCGATTTAAGCTTTGGTGAATGAGAATCGGACGTTGCAGTGAGAAGATGGCGTTTGTGGCCCAATAAAGCGATAAACTCTGATTGTATTGCGATTCCTGAGCCCGCGGTTGCTCCTGCGTGTTAGGACTGTGTTTCGTTCGTCTCTTTACGTCAAAGCACGCGATTTAAGCTTTCGTGAATGAGATTCGGACGTTTCAGTGAGAAGATAGCGTTTGTAGCCCAATAAAGCGATAAACTCCGATTGTATTGCGATTCCTGAGCCCGCGGTTGCTCCTGCATGTTAGGAGTGTGTTCCGTTCGTCTTTTCACGTCAAAACGCGCGATTTAAGCTTTGGTGAATGAGAATCGGACGTTTCAGTGAGAAGATAGCGCTTGTGGCCCAATATAGCGATAAACTCCCATTCTATTGCGATTCCTGAGCTTGCGGTTGCTCCTGCGTGTTAGGGTAGTGTTCCGTTCGACTTTTCACGTCCAAACACGCGATTTAAGCTTCGGTGAATGAGAATCGGACGTTGCAGTGAGAAGATAGCGTTTGTGGCCCAATAAAGCGATAAACTCCGATTGTATTGCGATTCCTGAGCCCGCCGTTGCTCCTGCATGTTAGGACTGTGTTCCGTTCGTCTTTTCCCGTCAAAACGCGCGATTTAAGCTTTGGTGAATGAGAATCGGACGTTTCAGTGAGAAGATAGCGTTTGTAGCCCAATAAAGCGATAAACTCCGATTGTATTGCAATTCCTGAGCCCGAGGTTGCTCCTGCGTGTTAGGACTGTGTTCCGTTCGACTTTTCACGTCCAAACACGCGATTTAAGCTTCGGTGAATGAGAATCGGACGTTGCAGTGAGAAGATAGCGTTTGTGGCCCAATAAAGCGATAGACTCCGATTCTAATGCGATTCCTGAGCCCGCGGTTGCTCCTGCGTGTTAGGACTGTGTTGCGTTCGTCTTTTCACGTCAAAACGCGCGATTTAAGCTTTGGTGAATGAGAATCGGACGTTTCAGTGAAAAGATAGCGTTTGTAGCCCAATAAAGCGATAATCTCCGATTGTATTGCAATTCCTGAGCCCGCGGTTGCTCCTGCGTGTTAGGACTGTGTTCCGTTCGACTTTTCACGTCCAAACACGCGATTTAAGCTTCGGTAAATGAGAATCGGACGTTGCAGTGAGAAAATAGCGTTTGTGGCCCAATAAAGAAATAAACTCCGATTCTAATGCGATTCCTGAGCCCGCGGTTGCTCCTGCGTGTTAGGGCTGTGTTCCATTCGTCTTCTCACGTCAAACCGCGCGATTTAAGCTTTGGTGAATGAAAATCGGACGTTGCAGTGAGAAGATAGCGTTTGTGGCCCAATAAAGCGATAAACTCCGATTCTAAAGCGATTCCTGAGCCCGCGGTTGCTCCTGCGTGTTAGGACGGTGTTCCGTTCGTCTTTTCACGTCAAACCGCGCGATTTAAGCTTTGGTGGATGAGAATCGGACGCTGCAGTGAGAAGATGGCGTTTGTGGCCCAATACAGCGATAAACTCCGATTGTATTGCAATTCCTGAGCCCGCGGTTGCTCCTGCGTGTTAGGACTGTGTTTCGTTCGTCTCTTTACGTCAAAGCACGCGATTTAAGCTTTGGTGAATGAGAATCGGACGTTTCAGTGGGAAGATAGCGTCTGTGGCATAATAAAGCGATAAACTCCGATTCTATTGCGATTCCTGAGCCCGCAGTTGCTCCTGCGTGTTAGGGCTGTGTTCCGTTCGTCTTTTCACGTCAAAACGCGCGATTTAAGCTTTGGTGAAGGAGAATCGGATGTTGCAGTGAGAAGATAGCGTTTGTGGCCGAATAAAGCGATAAACTCCGATTGTATTGCGATTCCTGAGCCCGCGGTTGCTCCTGCGTGTTAGGACTGTGTTTCGTTCGTCTCTTTACGTCAAAGCACGCGATTTAAGCTTTCGTGAATGAGATTCGGACGTTTCAGTGAGAAGATAGCGTTTGTAGCCCAATAAAGCGATAAACTCCGATTGTATTGCGATTCCTGAGCCCGCGGTTGCTCCTGCATGTTAGGAGTGTGTTCCGTTCGTCTTTTCACGTCAAAACGCGCGATTTAAGCTTTGGTGAATGAGAATCGGACGTTTCAGTGAGAAGATAGCGCTTGTGGCCCAATATAGCGATAAACTCCCATTCTATTGCGATTCCTGAGCTTGCGGTTGCTCCTGCGTGTTAGGGTAGTGTTCCGTTCGACTTTTCACGTCCAAACACGCGATTTAAGCTTCGGTGAATGAGAATCGGACGTTGCAGTGAGAAGATAGCGTTTGTGGCCCAATAAAGCGATAAACTCCGATTGTATTGCGATTCCTGAGCCCGCCGTTGCTCCTGCATGTTAGGACTGTGTTCCGTTCGTCTTTTCACGTCAAAACGCGCGATTTAAGCTTTGGTGAATGAGAATCGGACGTTTCAGTGAGAAGATAGCGTTTGTAGCCCAATAAAGCGATAAACTCCGATTGTATTGCAATTCCTGAGCCCGAGGTTGCTCCTGCGTGTTAGGACTGTGTTCCGTTCGACTTTTCACGTCCAAACACGCGATTTAAGCTTCGGTGAATGAGAATCGGACGTTGCAGTGAGAAGATGGCGTTTGTGGCCCAATAAAGCGATAAACTCCGATTCTAATGCGATTCCTGAGCCCGCGGTTGCTCCTGCGTGTTAGGACTGTGTTGCGTTCGTCTTTTCACGTCAAAACGCGCGATTTAAGCTTTGGTTGAATGAGAATCGGACGTTTCAGTGAAAAGATAGCGTTTGTAGCCCAATAAAGCGATAAACTCCGATTGTATTGCAATTCCTGAGCCCGCGGTTGCTCCTGCGTGTTAGGACTGTGTTCCGTTCGACTTTTCACGTCCAAACACGCGATTTAAGCTTCGGTAAATGAGAATCGGACGTTGCAGTGAGAAAATAGCGTTTGTGGCCCAATAAAGAAATAAACTCCGATTCTAATGCGATTCCTGAGCCCGCGGTTGCTCCTGCGTGTTAGGGCTGTGTTCCATTCGTCTTCTCACGTCAAACCGCGCGATTTAAGCTTTGGTGAATGAAAATCGGACGTTGCAGTGAGAAGATAGCTTGTGTGGCCCAATAAAGCGATAAACTCCGATTCTAAAGCGATTCCTGAGCCCGCGGTTGCTCCTGCGTGTTAGGACGGTGTTCCGTTCGTCTTTTCACGTCAAACCGCGCGATTTAAGCTTTGGTGAATGAGAATCGGACGCTGCAGTGAGAAGATGGCGTTTGTGGCCCAATACAGCGATAAACTCCGATTGTATTGCAATTCCTGAGCCCGCGGTTGCTCCTGCGTGTTAGGACTGTGTTTCGTTCGTCTCTTTACGTCAAAGCACGCGATTTAAGCTTTGGTGGATGAGAACCGGACGTTTCAGTGAGAAGATAGCGTTTGTGGCCCAATATAGCGATAAACTCCGATTCTATTGCGATTCCTGAGCCCGCGGTTGCTCCTGCGTGTTAGGACTGTGTTTCGTTCGTCTCTTTACGTCAAAGCACGCGATTTAAGCTTTGGTGAATGAGAACCGGACGTTTCAGTGAGAAGATAGCGTTTGTGGCCCAATATAGCGATAAACTCCGATTGTATTGCGATTCCTGAGACCCGCGGTTGCTCCTGCGTGTTGGGACTGTGTTCCGTTCGTCATTTTACGTCCAAACACGCGATTTAAGCTTTGGTGAACGAGAATCGGACGTTTCAGTGAGAAGATAGCGTTTGTGGCCCAATATAGCGATAAACTCCGATTCTATTGCGATTCCTGATCCCGCGGTTGCTCCTGCGTGTTAGGGCTGTGTTCCGTTCGTCTTTTCACGTCAAAACGCGCGATTTAAGCTTTGGTGAATGAGAATCGGACGTTGCAGTGAGAAGATAGCGTTTGTGGCCCAATAAGGCGATGAACTCCGATTGTATTGCGATTCCTGAGCCCGCGGTTGCTCCTGCGTGTTAGGACTGTGTTTCGTTCGTCTTTTCACGTCCAAACACGCAAATTGAGCTTCGGCGAATGAAAATCGGACGTTTCAGTGAGGCGATAGCGTTTGTGGCCCAGTAAAGCGGTAAACTCCGATTGTATAGCGATTCCTGAGCCCGCGGTTGCTCCTGCATGTTAGGACTGTGTTCCGTTCGTCTTTTCACGTCAAAACGCGCGATTTAAGCTTTGGTGAATGAGAATCGGACGTTGCAGTGAGAAGATGGCGTTTGTGGCCCAATAAAGCGATAAACTCTGATTGTATTGCGATTCCTGAGCCCGCGGTTGCTCCTGCGTGTTAGGACTGTGTATCGTTCGTCTCTTTACGTCAAAGCACGCGATTTAAGCTTTCGTGAATGAGATTCGGACGTTTCAGTGAGAAGATAGCGTTTGTAGCCCAATAAAGCGATAAACTCCGATTGTATTGCGATTCCTGAGCCCGCGGTTGCTCCTGCATGTTAGGAGTGTGTTCCGTTCGTCTTTTCACGTCAAAACGCGCGATTTAAGCTTTGGTGAATGAGAATCGGACGTTTCAGTGAGAAGATAGCGCTTGTGGCCCAATATAGCGATAAACTCCCATTCTATTGCGATTCCTGAGCTTGCGGTTGCTCCTGCGTGTTAGGGCAGTGTTCCGTTCGACTTTTCACGTCCAAACACGCGATTTAAGCTTCGGTGAATGAGAATCGGACGTTGCAGTGAGAAGATAGCGTTTGTGGCCCAATAAAGCGATAAACTCCGATTGTATTGCGATTCCTGAGCCCGCCGTTGCTCCTGCATGTTAGGACTGTGTTCCGTTCGTCTTTTCACGTCAAAACGCGCGATTTAAGCTTTGGTGAATGAGAATCGGACGTTTCAGTGAGAAGATAGCGTTTGTAGCCCAATAAAGCGATAAACTCCGATTGTATTGCAATTCCTGAGCCCGAGGTTGCTCCTGCGTGTTAGGACTGTGTTCCGTTCGACTTTTCACGTCCAAACACGCGATTTAAGCTTCGGTGAATGAGAATCGGACGTTGCAGTGAGAAGATGGCGTTTGTGGCCCAATAAAGCGATAAACTCCGATTCTAATGCGATTCCTGAGCCCGCGGTTGCTCCTGCGTGTTAGGACTGTGTTGCGTTCGTCTTTTCACGTCAAAACGCGCGATTTAAGCTTTGGTGAATGAGAATCGGACGTTTCAGTGAAAAGATAGCGTTTGTAGCCCAATAAAGCGATAAACTCCGATTGTATTGCAATTCCTGAGCCCGCGGTTGCTCCTGCGTGTTAGGACTGTGTTCCGTTCGACTTTTCACGTCCAAACACGCGATTTAAGCTTCGGTAAATGAGAATCGGACGTTGCAGTGAGAAAATAGCGTTTGTGGCCCAATAAAGAAATAAACTCCGATTCTAATGCGATTCCTGAGCCCGCGGTTGCTCCTGCGTGTTAGGGCTGTGTTCCATTCGTCTTCTCACGTCAAACCGCGCGATTTAAGCTTTGGTGAATGAAAATCGGACGTTGCAGTGAGAAGATAGCGTTTGTGGCCCAATAAAGCGATAAACTCCGATTCTAAAGCGATTCCTGAGCCCGCGGTTGCTCCTGCGTGTTAGGACGGTGTTCCGTTCGTCTTTTCACGTCAAACCGCGCGATTTAAGCTTTGGTGAATGAGAATCGGACGCTGCAGTGAGAAGATGGCGTTTGTGGCCCAATACAGCGATGAACTCCGATTGTATTGCGATTCCTGAGCCCGCGGTTGCTCCTGCGTGTTAGGACTGTGTTTCGTTCGTCTTTTCACGTCCAAACACGCAAATTGAGCTTCGGTGAATGAAAATCGGACGTTTCAGTGAGGCGATAGCGTTTGTGGCCCAGTAAAGCGATAAACTCCGATTGTATAGCGATTCCTGAGCCCGCGGTTGCTCCTGCATGTTAGGACTGTGTTCCGTTCGTCTTTTCACGTCAAAACGCGCGATTTAAGCTTTGGTGAATGAGAATCGGACGTTGCAGTGAGAAGATGGCGTTTGTGGCCCAATAAAGCGATAAACTCTGATTGTATTGCGATTCCTGAGCCCGCGGTTGCTCCTGCGTGTTAGGACTGTGTTTCGTTCGTCTCTTTACGTCAAAGCACGCGATTTAAGCTTTCGTGAATGAGATTCGGACGTTTCAGTGAGAAGATAGCGTTTGTAGCCCAATAAAGCGATAAACTCCGATTGTATTGCGATTCCTGAGCCCGCGGTTGCTCCTGCATGTTAGGAGTGTGTTCCGTTCGTCTTTTCACGTCAAAACGCGCGATTTAAGCTTTGGTGAATGAGAATCGGACGTTTCAGTGAGAAGATAGCGCTTGTGGCCCAATATAGCGATAAACTCCCATTCTATTGCGATTCCTGAGCTTGCGGTTGCTCCTGCGTGTTAGGGTAGTGTTCCGTTCGACTTTTCACGTCCAAACACGCGATTTAAGCTTCGGTGAATGAGAATCGGACGTTGCAGTGAGAAGATAGCGTTTGTGGCCCAATAAAGCGATAAACTCCGATTGTATTGCGATTCCTGAGCCCGCCGTTGCTCCTGCATGTTAGGACTGTGTTCCGTTCGTCTTTTCCCGTCAAAACGCGCGATTTAAGCTTTGGTGAATGAGAATCGGACGTTTCAGTGAGAAGATAGCGTTTGTAGCCCAATAAAGCGATAAACTCCGATTGTATTGCAATTCCTGAGCCCGAGGTTGCTCCTGCGTGTTAGGACTGTGTTCCGTTCGACTTTTCACGTCCAAACACGCGATTTAAGCTTCGGTGAATGAGAATCGGACGTTGCAGTGAAAAGATAGCGTTTGTGGCCCAATAAAGCGATAGACTCCGATTCTAATGCGATTCCTGAGCCCGCGGTTGCTCCTGCGTGTTAGGACTGTGTTGCGTTCGTCTTTTCACGTCAAAACGCGCGATTTAAGCTTTGGTGAATGAGAATCGGACGTTTCAGTGAAAAGATAGCGTTTGTAGCCCAATAAAGCGATAATCTCCGATTGTATTGCAATTCCTGAGCCCGCGGTTGCTCCTGCGTGTTAGGACTGTGTTCCGTTCGACTTTTCACGTCCAAACACGCGATTTAAGCTTCGGTAAATGAGAATCGGACGTTGCAGTGAGAAAATAGCGTTTGTGGCCCAATAAAGAAATAAACTCCGATTCTAATGCGATTCCTGAGCCCGCGGTTGCTCCTGCGTGTTAGGGCTGTGTTCCATTCGTCTTCTCACGTCAAACCGCGCGATTTAAGCTTTGGTGAATGAAAATCGGACGTTGCAGTGAGAAGATAGCGTTTGTGGCCCAATAAAGCGATAAACTCCGATTCTAAAGCGATTCCTGAGCCCGCGGTTGCTCCTGCGTGTTAGGACGGTGTTCCGTTCGTCTTTTCACGTCAAACCGCGCGATTTAAGCTTTGGTGAATGAGAATCGGACGCTGCAGTGAGAAGATGGCGTTTGTGGCCCAATACAGCGATGAACTCCGATTGTATTGCGATTCCTGAGCCCGCGGTTGCTCCTGCGTGTTAGGACTGTGTTTCGTTCGTCTTTTCACGTCCAAACACGCAAATTGAGCTTCGGTGAATGAAAATCGGACGTTTCAGTGAGGCGATAGCGTTTGTGGCCCAGTAAAGCGATAAACTCCGATTGTATAGCGATTCCTGAGCCCGCGGTTGCTCCTGCATGTTAGGACTGTGTTCCGTTCGTCTTTTCACGTCAAAACGCGCGATTTAAGCTTTGGTGAATGAGAATCGGACGTTGCAGTGAGAAGATGGCGTTTGTGGCCCAATAAAGCGATAAACTCTGATTGTATTGCGATTCCTGAGCCCGCGGTTGCTCCTGCGTGTTAGGACTGTGTTTCGTTCGTCTCTTTACGTCAAAGCACGCGATTTAAGCTTTCGTGAATGAGATTCGGACGTTTCAGTGAGAAGATAGCGTTTGTAGCCCAATAAAGCGATAAACTCCGATTGTATTGCGATTCCTGAGCCCGCGGTTGCTCCTGCATGTTAGGAGTGTGTTCCGTTCGTCTTTTCACGTCAAAACGCGCGATTTAAGCTTTGGTGAATGAGAATCGGACGTTTCAGTGAGAAGATAGCGCTTGTGGCCCAATATAGCGATAAACTCCCATTCTATTGCGATTCCTGAGCTTGCGGTTGCTCCTGCGTGTTAGGGTAGTGTTCCGTTCGACTTTTCACGTCCAAACACGCGATTTAAGCTTCGGTGAATGAGAATCGGACGTTGCAGTGAGAAGATAGCGTTTGTGGCCCAATAAAGCGATAAACTCCGATTGTATTGCGATTCCTGAGCCCGCCGTTGCTCCTGCATGTTAGGACTGTGTTCCGTTCGTCTTTTCCCGTCAAAACGCGCGATTTAAGCTTTGGTGAATGAGAATCGGACGTTTCAGTGAGAAGATAGCGTTTGTAGCCCAATAAAGCGATAAACTCCGATTGTATTGCAATTCCTGAGCCCGAGGTTGCTCCTGCGTGTTAGGACTGTGTTCCGTTCGACTTTTCACGTCCAAACACGCGATTTAAGCTTCGGTGAATGAGAATCGGACGTTGCAGTGAAAAGATAGCGTTTGTGGCCCAATAAAGCGATAGACTCCGATTCTAATGCGATTCCTGAGCCCGCGGTTGCTCCTGCGTGTTAGGACTGTGTTGCGTTCGTCTTTTCACGTCAAAACGCGCGATTTAAGCTTTGGTGAATGAGAATCGGACGTTTCAGTGAAAAGATAGCGTTTGTAGCCCAATAAAGCGATAATCTCCGATTGTATTGCAATTCCTGAGCCCGCGGTTGCTCCTGCGTGTTAGGACTGTGTTCCGTTCGACTTTTCACGTCCAAACACGCGATTTAAGCTTCGGTAAATGAGAATCGGACGTTGCAGTGAGAAAATAGCGTTTGTGGCCCAATAAAGAAATAAACTCCGATTCTAATGCGATTCCTGAGCCCGCGGTTGCTCCTGCGTGTTAGGGCTGTGTTCCATTCGTCTTCTCACGTCAAACCGCGCGATTTAAGCTTTGGTGAATGAAAATCGGACGTTGCAGTGAGAAGATAGCGTTTGTGGCCCAATAAAGCGATAAACTCCGATTCTAAAGCGATTCCTGAGCCCGCGGTTGCTCCTGCGTGTTAGGACGGTGTTCCGTTCGTCTTTTCACGTCAAACCGCGCGATTTAAGCTTTGGTGAATGAGAATCGGACGCTGCAGTGAGAAGATGGCGTTTGTGGCCCAATACAGCGATAAACTCCGATTGTATTGCAATTCCTGAGCCCGCGGTTGCTCCTGCGTGTTAGGACTGTGTTTCGTTCGTCTCTTTACGTCAAAGCACGCGATTTAAGCTTTGGTGAATGAGAATCGGACGTTTCAGTGGGAAGATAGCGTCTGTGGCATAATAAAGCGATAAACTCCGATTCTATTGCGATTCCTGAGCCCGCAGTTGCTCCTGCGTGTTAGGGCTGTGTTCCGTTCGTCTTTTCACGTCAAAACGCGCGATTTAAGCTTTGGTGAAGGAGAATCGGATGTTGCAGTGAGAAGATAGCGTTTGTGGCCGAATAAAGCGATAAACTCCGATTGTATTGCGATTCCTGAGCCCGCGGTTGCTCCTGCGTGTTAGGACTGTGTATCGTTCGTCTCTTTACGTCAAAGCACGCGATTTAAGCTTTCGTGAATGAGATTCGGACGTTTCAGTGAGAAGATAGCGTTTGTAGCCCAATAAAGCGATAAACTCCGATTGTATTGCGATTCCTGAGCCCGCGGTTGCTCCTGCATGTTAGGAGTGTGTTCCGTTCGTCTTTTCACGTCAAAACGCGCGATTTAAGCTTTGGTGAATGAGAATCGGACGTTTCAGTGAGAAGATAGCGCTTGTGGCCCAATATAGCGATAAACTCCCATTCTATTGCGATTCCTGAGCTTGCGGTTGCTCCTGCGTGTTAGGGTAGTGTTCCGTTCGACTTTTCACGTCCAAACACGCGATTTAAGCTTCGGTGAATGAGAATCGGACGTTGCAGTGAGAAGATAGCGTTTGTGGCCCAATAAAGCGATAAACTCCGATTGTATTGCGATTCCTGAGCCCGCCGTTGCTCCTGCATGTTAGGACTGTGTTCCGTTCGTCTTTTCACGTCAAAACGCGCGATTTAAGCTTTGGTGAATGAGAATCGGACGTTTCAGTGAGAAGATAGCGTTTGTAGCCCAATAAAGCGATAAACTCCGATTGTATTGCAATTCCTGAGCCCGAGGTTGCTCCTGCGTGTTAGGACTGTGTTCCGTTCGACTTTTCACGTCCAAACACGCGATTTAAGCTTCGGTGAATGAGAATCGGACGTTGCAGTGAGAAGATGGCGTTTGTGGCCCAATAAAGCGATAAACTCCGATTCTAATGCGATTCCTGAGCCCGCGGTTGCTCCTGCGTGTTAGGACTGTGTTGCGTTCGTCTTTTCACGTCAAAACGCGCGTTTTAAGCTTTGGTGAATGAGAATCGGACGTTTCAGTGAAAAGATAGCGTTTGTAGCCCAATAAAGCGATAAACTCCGATTGTATTGCAATTCCTGAGCCCGCGGTTGCTCCTGCGTGTTAGGACTGTGTTCCGCTCGACTTTTCACGTCCAAACACGCGATTTAAGCTTCGGTAAATGAGAATCGGACGTTGCAGTGAGAAAATAGCGTTTGTGGCCCAATAAAGAAATAAACTCCGATTCTAAAGCGATTCCTGAGCCCGCCGTTGCTCCTGCGTGTTAGGACGGTGTTCCGTTCGTCTTTTCACGTCAAACCGCGCGATTTAAGCTTTGGTGAATGAGAATCGGACGCTGCAGTGAGAAGATGGCGTTTGTGGCCCAATACAGCGATGAACTCCGATTGTATTGCGATTCCTGAGCCCGCGGTTGCTCCTGCGTGTTAGGACTGTGTTTCGTTCGTCTTTTCACGTCCAAACACGCAAATTGAGCTTCGGTGAATGAAAATCGGACGTTTCAGTGAGGCGATAGCGTTTGTGGCCCAGTAAAGCGATAAACTCCGATTGTATAGCGATTCCTGAGCCCGCGGTTGCTCCTGCATGTTAGGACTGTGTTCCGTTCGTCTTTTCACGTCAAAACGCGCGATTTAAGCTTTGGTGAATGAGAATCGGACGTTGCAGTGAGAAGATGGCGTTTGTGGCCCAATAAAGCGATAAACTCTGATTGTATTGCGATTCCTGAGCCCGCGGTTGCTCCTGCGTGTTAGGACTGTGTTTCGTTCGTCTCTTTACGTCAAAGCACGCGATTTAAGCTTTCGTGAATGAGATTCGGACGTTTCAGTGAGAAGATAGCGTTTGTAGCCCAATAAAGCGATAAACTCCGATTGTATTGCGATTCCTGAGCCCGCGGTTGCTCCTGCATGTTAGGAGTGTGTTCCGTTCGTCTTTTCACGTCAAAACGCGCGATTTAAGCTTTGGTGAATGAGAATCGGACGTTTCAGTGAGAAGATAGCGCTTGTGGCCCAATATAGCGATAAACTCCCATTCTATTGCGATTCCTGAGCTTGCGGTTGCTCCTGCGTGTTAGGGTAGTGTTCCGTTCGACTTTTCACGTCAAACCGCGCGATTTAAGCTTTGGTGAATGAAAATCGGACGTTGCAGTGAGAAGATAGCGTTTGTGGCCCAATAAAGCGATAAACTCCGATTCTAAAGCGATTCCTGAGCCCGCCGTTGCTCCTGCATGTTAGGACTGTGTTCCGTTCGTCTTTTCCCGTCAAAACGCGCGATTTAAGCTTTGGTGAATGAGAATCGGACGTTTCAGTGAGAAGATAGCGTTTGTAGCCCAATAAAGCGATAATCTCCGATTGTATTGCAATTCCTGAGCCCGCGGTTGCTCCTGCGTGTTAGGACTGTGTTCCGTTCGACTTTTCACGTCCAAACACGCGATTTAAGCTTCGGTAAATGAGAATCGGACGTTGCAGTGAGAAAATAGCGTTTGTGGCCCAATAAAGAAATAAACTCCGATTCTAATGCGATTCCTGAGCCCGCGGTTGCTCCTGCGTGTTAGGGCTGTGTTCCATTCGTCTTCTCACGTCAAACCGCGCGATTTAAGCTTTGGTGAATGAAAATCGGACGTTGCAGTGAGAAGATAGCGTTTGTGGCCCAATAAAGCGATAAACTCCGATTCTAAAGCGATTCCTGAGCCCGCGGTTGCTCCTGCGTGTTAGGACTGTGTTCCGTTCGACTTTTCACGTCCAAACACGCGATTTAAGCTTCGGTGAATGAGAATCGGACGTTGCAGTGAGAAGATAGCGTTTGTGGCCCAATAAAGCGATAAACTCCGATTGTATTGCGATTCCTGAGCCCGCCGTTGCTCCTGCATGTTAGGACTGTGTTCCGTTCGTCTTTTCACGTCAAAACGCGCGATTTAAGCTTTGGTGAATGAGAATCGGACGTTTCAGTGAGAAGATAGCGTTTGTAGCCCAATAAAGCGATAAACTCCGATTGTATTGCAATTCCTGAGCCCGAGGTTGCTCTTGCGTGTTAGGACTGTGTTCCGTTCGACTTTTCACGCCAAAACGCGCGATTTAAGCTTTGGTGAATGAGAATCGGACGTTTCAGTGAAAAGATAGCGTTTGTAGCCCAATAAAGCGATAAACTCCGATTGTATTGCAATTCCTGAGCCCGCGGTTGCTCCTGCGTGTTAGGACTGTGTTCCGTTCGACTTTTCACGTCCAAACACGCGATTTAAGCTTCGGTAAATGAGAATCGGACGTTGCAGTGAGAAAATAGCGTTTGTGGCCCAATAAAGAAATAAACTCCGATTCTAAAGCGATTCCTGAGCCCGCCGTTGCTCCTGCGTGTTAGGACGGTGTTCCGTTCGTCTTTTCACGTCAAACCGCGCGATTTAAGCTTTGGTGAATGAGAATCGGACGCTGCAGTGAGAAGATGGCGTTTGTGGCCCAATACAGCGATGAACTCCGATTGTATTGCGATTCCTGAGCCCGCGGTTGCTCCTGCGTGTTAGGACTGTGTTTCGTTCGTCTTTTCACGTCCAAACACGCAAATTGAGCTTCGGTGAATGAAAATCGGACGTTTCAGTGAGGCGATAGCGTTTGTGGCCCAGTAAAGCGATAAACTCCGATTGTATAGCGATTCCTGAGCCCGCGGTTGCTCCTGCATGTTAGGACTGTGTTCCGTTCGTCTTTTCACGTCAAAACGCGCGATTTAAGCTTTGGTGAATGAGAATCGGACGTTGCAGTGAGAAGATGGCGTTTGTGGCCCAATAAAGCGATAAACTCTGATTGTATTGCGATTCCTGAGCCCGCGGTTGCTCCTGCGTGTTAGGACTGTGTTTCGTTCGTCTCTTTACGTCAAAGCACGCGATTTAAGCTTTCGTGAATGAGATTCGGACGTTTCAGTGAGAAGATAGCGTTTGTAGCCCAATAAAGCGATAAACTCCGATTGTATTGCGATTCCTGAGCCCGCGGTTGCTCCTGCATGTTAGGAGTGTGTTCCGTTCGTCTTTTCACGTCAAAACGCGCGATTTAAGCTTTGGTGAATGAGAATCGGACGTTTCAGTGAGAAGATAGCGCTTGTGGCCCAATATAGCGATAAACTCCCATTCTATTGCGATTCCTGAGCTTGCGGTTGCTCCTGCGTGTTAGGGTAGTGTTCCGTTCGACTTTTCACGTCCAAACACGCGATTTAAGCTTCGGTGAATGAGAATCGGACGTTGCAGTGAGAAGATAGCGTTTGTGGCCCAATAAAGCGATAAACTCCGATTGTATTGCGATTCCTGAGCCCGCCGTTGCTCCTGCATGTTAGGACTGTGTTCCGTTCGTCTTTTCCCGTCAAAACGCGCGATTTAAGCTTTGGTGAATGAGAATCGGACGTTTCAGTGAGAAGATAGCGTTTGTAGCCCAATAAAGCGATAAACTCCGATTGTATTGCAATTCCTGAGCCCGAGGTTGCTCCTGCGTGTTAGGACTGTGTTCCGTTCGACTTTTCACGTCCAAACACGCGATTTAAGCTTCGGTGAATGAGAATCGGACGTTGCAGTGAGAAGATAGCGTTTGTGGCCCAATAAAGCGATAGACTCCGATTCTAATGCGATTCCTGAGCCCGCGGTTGCTCCTGCGTGTTAGGACTGTGTTGCGTTCGTCTTTTCACGTCAAAACGCGCGATTTAAGCTTTGGTGAATGAGAATCGGACGTTTCAGTGAAAAGATAGCGTTTGTAGCCCAATAAAGCGATAATCTCCGATTGTATTGCAATTCCTGAGCCCGCGGTTGCTCCTGCGTGTTAGGACTGTGTTCCGTTCGACTTTTCACGTCCAAACACGCGATTTAAGCTTCGGTAAATGAGAATCGGACGTTGCAGTGAGAAAATAGCGTTTGTGGCCCAATAAAGAAATAAACTCCGATTCTAATGCGATTCCTGAGCCCGCGGTTGCTCCTGCGTGTTAGGGCTGTGTTCCATTCGTCTTCTCACGTCAAACCGCGCGATTTAAGCTTTGGTGAATGAAAATCGGACGTTGCAGTGAGAAGATAGCGTTTGTGGCCCAATAAAGCGATAAACTCCGATTCTAAAGCGATTCCTGAGCCCGCGGTTGCTCCTGCGTGTTAGGACGGTGTTCCGTTCGTCTTTTCACGTCAAACCGCGCGATTTAAGCTTTGGTGGATGAGAATCGGACGCTGCAGTGAGAAGATGGCGTTTGTGGCCCAATACAGCGATAAACTCCGATTGTATTGCAATTCCTGAGCCCGCGGTTGCTCCTGCGTGTTAGGACTGTGTTTCGTTCGTCTCTTTACGTCAAAGCACGCGATTTAAGCTTTGGTGAATGAGAATCGGACGTTTCAGTGGGAAGATAGCGTCTGTGGCATAATAAAGCGATAAACTCCGATTCTATTGCGATTCCTGAGCCCGCAGTTGCTCCTGCGTGTTAGGGCTGTGTTCCGTTCGTCTTTTCACGTCAAAACGCGCGATTTAAGCTTTGGTGAAGGAGAATCGGATGTTGCAGTGAGAAGATAGCGTTTGTGGCCGAATAAAGCGATAAACTCCGATTGTATTGCGATTCCTGAGCCCGCGGTTGCTCCTGCGTGTTAGGACTGTGTTTCGTTCGTCTCTTTACGTCAAAGCACGCGATTTAAGCTTTCGTGAATGAGATTCGGACGTTTCAGTGAGAAGATAGCGTTTGTAGCCCAATAAAGCGATAAACTCCGATTGTATTGCGATTCCTGAGCCCGCGGTTGCTCCTGCATGTTAGGAGTGTGTTCCGTTCGTCTTTTCACGTCAAAACGCGCGATTTAAGCTTTGGTGAATGAGAATCGGACGTTTCAGTGAGAAGATAGCGCTTGTGGCCCAATATAGCGATAAACTCCCATTCTATTGCGATTCCTGAGCTTGCGGTTGCTCCTGCGTGTTAGGGTAGTGTTCCGTTCGACTTTTCACGTCCAAACACGCGATTTAAGCTTCGGTGAATGAGAATCGGACGTTGCAGTGAGAAGATAGCGTTTGTGGCCCAATAAAGCGATAAACTCCGATTGTATTGCGATTCCTGAGCCCGCCGTTGCTCCTGCATGTTAGGACTGTGTTCCGTTCGTCTTTTCACGTCAAAACGCGCGATTTAAGCTTTGGTGAATGAGAATCGGACGTTTCAGTGAGAAGATAGCGTTTGTAGCCCAATAAAGCGATAAACTCCGATTGTATTGCAATTCCTGAGCCCGAGGTTGCTCCTGCGTGTTAGGACTGTGTTCCGTTCGACTTTTCACGTCCAAACACGCGATTTAAGCTTCGGTGAATGAGAATCGGACGTTGCAGTGAGAAGATGGCGTTTGTGGCCCAATAAAGCGATAAACTCCGATTCTAATGCGATTCCTGAGCCCGCGGTTGCTCCTGCGTGTTAGGACTGTGTTGCGTTCGTCTTTTCACGTCAAAACGCGCGATTTAAGCTTTGGTGAATGAGAATCGGACGTTTCAGTGAAAAGATAGCGTTTGTAGCCCAATAAAGCGATAAACTCCGATTGTATTGCAATTCCTGAGCCCGCGGTTGCTCCTGCGTGTTAGGACTGTGTTCCGTTCGACTTTTCACGTCCAAACACGCGATTTAAGCTTCGGTAAATGAGAATCGGACGTTGCAGTGAGAAAATAGCGTTTGTGGCCCAATAAAGAAATAAACTCCGATTCTAATGCGATTCCTGAGCCCGCGGTTGCTCCTGCGTGTTAGGGCTGTGTTCCATTCGTCTTCTCACGTCAAACCGCGCGATTTAAGCTTTGGTGAATGAAAATCGGACGTTGCAGTGAGAAGATAGCGTTTGTGGCCCAATAAAGCGATAAACTCCGATTCTAAAGCGATTCCTGAGCCCGCGGTTGCTCCTGCGTGTTAGGACGGTGTTCCGTTCGTCTTTTCACGTCAAACCGCGCGATTTAAGCTTTGGTGAATGAGAATCGGACGCTGCAGTGAGAAGATGGCGTTTGTGGCCCAATACAGCGATAAACTCCGATTGTATTGCAATTCCTGAGCCCGCGGTTGCTCCTGCGTGTTAGGACTGTGTTTCGTTCGTCTCTTTACGTCAAAGCACGCGATTTAAGCTTTGGTGAATGAGAACCGGACGTTTCAGTGAGAAGATAGCGTTTGTGGCCCAATAAAGAAATAAACTCCGATTCTAAAGCGATTCCTGAGCTTGCGGTTGCTCCTGCGTGTTAGGGCTGTGTTCCGTTCGTCTTTTCACGTCAAAACGCGCGATTTAAGCTTTGGTGAATGAGAACCGGACGTTTCAGTGAGAAGATAGCGTTTGTGGCCCAATATAGCGATAAACTCCGATTGTATTGCGATTCCTGAGACCCGCGGTTGCTCCTGCGTGTTGGGACTGTGTTCCGTTCGTCATTTTACGTCCAAACACGCGATTTAAGCTTTGGTGAACGAGAATCGGACGTTTCAGTGAGAAGATAGCGTTTGTGGCCCAATATAGCGATAAACTCCGATTCTATTGCGATTCCTGATCCCGCGGTTGCTCCTGCGTGTTAGGGCTGTGTTCCGTTCGTCTTTTCACGTCAAAACGCGCGATTTAAGCTTTGGTGAATGAGAATCGGACGTTGCAGTGAGAAGATAGCGTTTGTGGCCCAATAAGGCGATGAACTCCGATTGTATTGCGATTCCTGAGCCCGCGGTTGCTCCTGCGTGTTAGGACTGTGTTTCGTTCGTCTTTTCACGTCCAAACACGCAAATTGAGCTTCGGCGAATGAAAATCGGACGTTTCAGTGAGGCGATAGCGTTTGTGGCCCAGTAAAGCGGTAAACTCCGATTGTATAGCGATTCCTGAGCCCGCGGTTGCTCCTGCATGTTAGGACTGTGTTCCGTTCGTCTTTTCACGTCAAAACGCGCGATTTAAGCTTTGGTGAATGAGAATCGGACGTTGCAGTGAGAAGATGGCGTTTGTGGCCCAATAAAGCGATAAACTCTGATTGTATTGCGATTCCTGAGCCCGCGGTTGCTCCTGCGTGTTAGGACTGTGTATCGTTCGTCTCTTTACGTCAAAGCACGCGATTTAAGCTTTCGTGAATGAGATTCGGACGTTTCAGTGAGAAGATAGCGTTTGTAGCCCAATAAAGCGATAAACTCCGATTGTATTGCGATTCCTGAGCCCGCGGTTGCTCCTGCATGTTAGGAGTGTGTTCCGTTCGTCTTTTCACGTCAAAACGCGCGATTTAAGCTTTGGTGAATGAGAATCGGACGTTTCAGTGAGAAGATAGCGCTTGTGGCCCAATATAGCGATAAACTCCCATTCTATTGCGATTCCTGAGCTTGCGGTTGCTCCTGCGTGTTAGGGTAGTGCTCCGTTCGACTTTTCACGTCCAAACACGCGATTTAAGCTTCGGTGAATGAGAATCGGACGTTGCAGTGAGAAGATAGCGTTTGTGGCCCAATAAAGCGATAAACTCCGATTGTATTGCGATTCCTGAGCCCGCCGTTGCTCCTGCATGTTAGGACTGTGTTCCGTTCGTCTTTTCACGTCAAAACGCGCGATTTAGGCTTTGGTGAATGAGAATCGGACGTTTCAGTGAGAAGATAGCGTTTGTAGCCCAATAAAGCGATAAACTCCGATTGTATTGCAATTCCTGAGCCCGAGGTTGCTCCTGCGTGTTAGGACTGTGTTCCGTTCGACTTTTCACGTCCAAACACGCGATTTAAGCTTCGGTGAATGAGAATCGGACGTTGCAGTGAGAAGATGGCGTTTGTGGCCCAATAAAGCGATAAACTCCGATTCTAATGCGATTCCTGAGCCCGCGGTTGCTCCTGCGTGTTAGGACTGTGTTGCGTTCGTCTTTTCACGTCAAAACGCGCGATTTAAGCTTTGGTGAATGAGAATCGGACGTTTCAGTGAAAAGATAGCGTTTGTAGCCCAATAAAGCGATAAACTCCGATTGTATTGCAATTCCTGAGCCCGCGGTTGCTCCTGCGTGTTAGGACTGTGTTCCGTTCGACTTTTCACGTCCAAACACGCGATTTAAGCTTCGGTAAATGAGAATCGGACGTTGCAGTGAGAAAATAGCGTTTGTGGCCCAATAAAGAAATAAACTCCGATTCTAATGCGATTCCTGAGCCCGCGGTTGCTCCTGCGTGTTAGGGCTGTGTTCCATTCGTCTTCTCACGTCAAACCGCGCGATTTAAGCTTTGGTGAATGAAAATCGGACGTTGCAGTGAGAAGATAGCGTTTGTGGCCCAATAAAGCGATAAACTCCGATTCTAAAGCGATTCCTGAGCCCGCGGTTGCTCCTGCGTGTTAGGACGGTGTTCCGTTCGTCTTTTCACGTCAAACCGCGCGATTTAAGCTTTGGTGAATGAGAATCGGACGCTGCAGTGAGAAGATGGCGTTTGTGGCCCAATACAGCGATGAACTCCGATTGTATTGCGATTCCTGAGCCCGCGGTTGCTCCTGCGTGTTAGGACTGTGTTTCGTTCGTCTTTTCACGTCCAAACACGCAAATTGAGCTTCGGTGAATGAAAATCGGACGTTTCAGTGAGGCGATAGCGTTTGTGGCCCAGTAAAGCGATAAACTCCGATTGTATAGCGATTCCTGAGCCCGCGGTTGCTCCTGCATGTTAGGACTGTGTTCCGTTCGTCTTTTCACGTCAAAACGCGCGATTTAAGCTTTGGTGAATGAGAATCGGACGTTGCAGTGAGAAGATGGCGTTTGTGGCCCAATAAAGCGATAAACTCTGATTGTATTGCGATTCCTGAGCCCGCGGTTGCTCCTGCGTGTTAGGACTGTGTTTCGTTCGTCTCTTTACGTCAAAGCACGCGATTTAAGCTTTCGTGAATGAGATTCGGACGTTTCAGTGAGAAGATAGCGTTTGTAGCCCAATAAAGCGATAAACTCCGATTGTATTGCGATTCCTGAGCCCGCGGTTGCTCCTGCATGTTAGGAGTGTGTTCCGTTCGTCTTTTCACGTCAAAACGCGCGATTTAAGCTTTGGTGAATGAGAATCGGACGTTTCAGTGAGAAGATAGCGCTTGTGGCCCAATATAGCGATAAACTCCCATTCTATTGCGATTCCTGAGCTTGCGGTTGCTCCTGCGTGTTAGGGTAGTGTTCCGTTCGACTTTTCACGTCCAAACACGCGATTTAAGCTTCGGTGAATGAGAATCGGACGTTGCAGTGAGAAGATAGCGTTTGTGGCCCAATAAAGCGATAAACTCCGATTGTATTGCGATTCCTGAGCCCGCCGTTGCTCCTGCATGTTAGGACTGTGTTCCGTTCTTTTTTTCCCGTCAAAACGCGCGATTTAAGCTTTGGTGAATGAGAATCGGACGTTTCAGTGAGAAGATAGCGTTTGTAGCCCAATAAAGCGATAAACTCCGATTGTATTGCAATTCCTGAGCCCGAGGTTGCTCCTGCGTGTTAGGACTGTGTTCCGTTCGACTTTTCACGTCCAAACACGCGATTTAAGCTTCGGTGAATGAGAATCGGACGTTGCAGTGAAAAGATAGCGTTTGTGGCCCAATAAAGCGATAGACTCCGATTCTAATGCGATTCCTGAGCCCGCGGTTGCTCCTGCGTGTTAGGACTGTGTTGCGTTCGTCTTTTCACGTCAAAACGCGCGATTTAAGCTTTGGTGAATGAGAATCGGACGTTTCAGTGAAAAGATAGCGTTTGTAGCCCAATAAAGCGATAATCTCCGATTGTATTGCAATTCCTGAGCCCGCGGTTGCTCCTGCATGTTAGGAGTGTGTTCCGTTCGTCTTTTCACGTCAAAACGCGCGATTTAAGCTTTGGTGAATGAGAATCGGACGTTTCAGTGAGAAGATGGCGTTTGTGGCCCAATATAGCGATAAACTCCCATTCTATTGCGATTCCTGAGCTTGCGGTTGCTCCTGCGTGTTAGGGTAGTGTTCCGTTCGACTTTTCACGTCCAAACACGCGATTTAAGCTTCGGTGAATGAGAATCGGACGTTGCAGTGAGAAGATAGCGTTTGTGGCCCAATAAAGCGATAAACTCCGATTGTATTGCGATTCCTGAGCCCGCCGTTGCTCCTGCATGTTAGGACTGTGTTCCGTTCGTCTTTTCACGTCAAAACGCGCGATTTAAGCTTTGGTGAATGAGAATCGGACGTTTCAGTGAGAAGATAGCGTTTGTAGCCCAATAAAGCGATAAACTCCGATTGTATTGCAATTCCTGAGCCCGAGGTTGCTCCTGCGTGTTAGGACTGTGTTCCGTTCGACTTTTCACGTCCAAACACGCGATTTAAGCTTCGGTGAATGAGAATCGGACGTTGCAGTGAGAAGATGGCGTTTGTGGCCCAATAAAGCGATAAACTCCGATTCTAATGCGATTCCTGAGCCCGCGGTTGCTCCTGCGTGTTAGGACTGTGTATCGTTCGTCTCTTTACGTCAAAGCACGCGATTTAAGCTTTCGTGAATGAGATTCGGACGTTTCAGTGAGAAGATAGCGTTTGTAGCCCAATAAAGCGATAAACTCCGATTGTATTGCGATTCCTGAGCCCGCGGTTGCTCCTGCATGTTAGGAGTGTGTTCCGTTCGTCTTTTCACGTCAAAACGCGCGATTTAAGCTTTGGTGAATGAGAATCGGACGTTGCAGTGAGAAAATAGCGTTTGTGGCCCAATAAAGAAATAAACTCCGATTCTAATGCGATTCCTGAGCCCGCGGTTGCTCCTGCGTGTTAGGGCTGTGTTCCATTCGTCTTCTCACGTCAAACCGCGCGATTTAAGCTTTGGTGAATGAAAATCGGACGTTGCAGTGAGAAGATAGCGTTTGTGGCCCAATAAAGCGATAAACTCCGATTCTAAAGCGATTCCTGAGCCCGCGGTTGCTCCTGCGTGTTAGGACGGTGTTCCGTTCGTCTTTTCACGTCAAACCGCGCGATTTAAGCTTTGGTGAATGAGAATCGGACGCTGCAGTGAGAAGATGGCGTTTGTGGCCCAATACAGCGATAAACTCCGATTGTATTGCAATTCCTGAGCCCGCGGTTGCTCCTGCGTGTTAGGACTGTGTTTCGTTCGTCTCTTTACGTCAAAGCACGCGATTTAAGCTTTGGTGAATGAGAATCGGACGTTTCAGTGGGAAGATAGCGTCTGTGGCATAATAAAGCGATAAACTCCGATTCTATTGCGATTCCTGAGCCCGCGGTTGCTCCTGCGTGTTAGGACTGTGTTTCGTTCGTCTTTTCACGTCCAAACACGCAAATTGAGCTTCGGTGAATGAAAATCGGACGTTTCAGTGAGGCGATAGCGTTTGTGGCCCAGTAAAGCGATAAACTCCGATTGTATAGCGATTCCTGAGCCCGCGGTTGCTCCTGCATGTTAGGACTGTGTTCCGTTCGTCTTTTCACGTCAAAACGCGCGATTTAAGCTTTGGTGAATGAGAATCGGACGTTTCAGTGAGAAGATAGCGTTTGTAGCCCAATAAAGCGATAAACTCCGATTGTATTGCGATTCCTGAGCCCGCGGTTGCTCCTGCATGTTAGGAGTGTGTTCCGTTCGTCTTTTCACGTCAAAACGCGCGATTTAAGCTTTGGTGAATGAGAATCGGACGTTTCAGTGAGAAGATAGCGCTTGTGGCCCAATATAGCGATAAACTCCCATTCTATTGCGATTCCTGAGCTTGCGGTTGCTCCTGCGTGTTAGGGTAGTGTTCCGTTCGACTTTTCACGTCCAAACACGCGATTTAAGCTTCGGTGAATGAGAATCGGACGTTGCAGTGAGAAGATAGCGTTTGTGGCCCAATAAAGCGATAAACTCCGATTGTATTGCGATTCCTGAGCCCGCGGTTGCTCCTGCATGTTAGGACTGTGTTCCGTTCGTCTTTTCACGTCAAAACGCGCGATTTAAGCTTTGGTGAATGAGAATCGGACGTTTCAGTGAGAAGATAGCGTTTGTAGCCCAATAAGGTGATAAACTCCGATTGTATTGCAATTCCTGAGCCCGAGGTTGCTCCTGCGTGTTAGGACTGTGTTCCGTTCGACTTTTCACGTCCAAACACGCGATTTAAGCTTCGGTGAATGAGAATCGGACGTTGCAGTGAGAAGATGGCGTTTGTGGCCCAATAAAGCGATAAACTCCGATTCTAATGCGATTCCTGAGCCCGCGGTTGCTCCTGCGTGTTAGGACTGTGTTGCGTTCGTCTTTTCACGTCAAAACGCGCGATTTAAGCTTTGGTGAATGAGAATCGGACGTTTCAGTGAAAAGATAGCGTTTGTAGCCCAATAAAGCGATAAACTCCGATTGTATTGCAATTCCTGAGCCCGCGGTTGCTCCTGCGTGTTAGGACTGTGTTCCGTTCGACTTTTCACGTCCAAACACGCGACTTAAGCTTCGGTAAATGAGAATCGGACGTTGCAGTGAGAAGATAGCGTTTTTGGCCCAATAAAGCGATAAACTCCGATTCTAATGCAATTCCTGAGCCCGCGGTTGCTCCTGCGTGTTAGGACTGTGTTTCGTTCGTCTCTTTACGTCAAAGCACGCGATTTAAGCTTTGGTGAATGAGAATCGGACGTTTCAGTGGGAAGATAGCGTCTGTGGCATAATAAAGCGATAAACTCCGATTCTATTGCGATTCCTGAGCCCGCAGTTGCTCCTGCGTGTTAGGGCTGTGTTCCGTTCGTCTTTTCACGTCAAAACGCGCGATTTAAGCTTTGGTGAAGGAGAATCGGATGTTGCAGTGAGAAGATAGCGTTTGTGGCCGAATAAAGCGATAAACTCCGATTGTATTGCGATTCCTGAGCCCGCGGTTGCTCCTGCGTGTTAGGACTGTGTTTCGTTCGTCTCGTCACGTCAAAACTCGCGATTTAAGCTTTAGTGAATGAGAATCGGACGTTTCAGTGAGAAAATAGCGTTTGTAGCCCAATATAGCGATAAACTCCGATTGTATCGCGATTCCTGAGCCCACGGTTGCTCCTGCGTGTTAGGACTGTGTACCGTTCGACTTTTCACGTCCAAACATCCGATTTAAGCTTCGGTAAATGAGAATCGGACGTTGCAGTGAGAAGATGGCGTTTGTAGCCCAATAAAGCGATAAACTCCGATTGTATTGCAATTCCTGAGCCCGCGGTTGCTCCTGCGTGTTAGGACTGTGTTCCGTTCGACTTTTCACGTCCAACCACGCGATTTAAGCTTCGGTAAATGAGAATCGGACGTTGCAGTGAGAAGATAGCGTTTGTGGCCCAATAAAGCGATAAACTCCGATTCTAATGCGATTCCTGAGCCCGCGGTTGCTCCTGCGTGTTGGGACTGTGTTCCGTTCGACTTTTCACGTCCAAACACGCGATTTAAGCTTCGGTAAATGAGAATCGGACGTTGCAGTGAGAAGATACCGTTTGTGGCCCAATAAAGCGATAAACTCCGATTGTATTGCGATTCCTGAGCCCGCAGTTGCTCCTGCGTGTTGGGACTGTGTTCCGTTCGTCTTTTCACGTCCAAACACGCGATTTAAGCTTTGGTGAATGAGAATCGGACGTTGCAGTGAGAAGATGGCGTTTGTGGCCCAATAAAGCGATAAACTCCGATTCTAAAGCGATTCCTGAGCCCGCGGTTGCTCCTGCGTGTTAGGACGGTGTTCCGTTCGTCTTTTCACGTCAAACCGCGCGATTTAAGCTTTGGTGAATGAGAATCGGACGCTGCAGTGAGAAGATGGCGTTTGTGGCCCAATACAGCGATAAACTCCGATTGTATTGCAATTCCTGAGCCCGCGGTTGCTCCTGCGTGTTAGGACTGTGTTTCGTTCGTCTTTTCACGTCCAAACACGCAAATTGAGCTTCGGTGAATGAAAATCGGACGTTTCAGTGAGGCGATAGCGTTTGTGGCCCAGTAAAGCGATAAACTCCGATTGTATAGCGATTCCTGAGCCCGCGGTTGCTCCTGCGTGTTAGGACTGTGTTTCGTTCGTCTCTTTACGTCAAAGCACGCGATTTAAGCTTTCGTGAATGAGATTCGGACGTTTCAGTGAGAAGATAGCGTTTGTAGCCCAATAAAGCGATAAACTCCGATTGTATTGCGATTCCTGAGCCCGCGGTTGCTCCTGCATGTTAGGAGTGTGTTCCGTTCGTCTTTTCACGTCAAAACGCGCGATTTAAGCTTTGGTGAATGAGAATCGGACGTTGCAGTGAGAAGATACCGTTTGTGGCCCAATAAAGCGATAAACTCCGATTGTATTGCGATTCCTGAGCCCGCAGTTGCTCCTGCGTGTTGGGACTGTGTTCCGTTCGTCTTTTCACGTCCAAACATGCGATTTAAGCTTCGGTAAATGAGACTCGGACGTTGCAGTGAGAAGATGGCGTTTCTAGCCCAATAAAGCGATAAACTCCGATTGTATTGCAATTCCTGAGCCCGCGGTTGCTCCTGCGTGTTAGGACTGTGTTCCGTTCGACTTTTCACGTCCAACCACGCGATTTAAGCTTCGGTAAATGAGAATCGGACGTTGCAGTGAGAAGATGGCGTTTGTAGCCCAATAAAGCGATAAACTCCGATTGTATTGCAATTCCTGAGCCCGCGGTTGCTCCTGCGTGTTAGGACTGTGTTCCGTTCGACTTTTCACGTCCAACCACGCGATTTAAGCTTCGGTGAATGAGAATCGGACGTTGCAGTGAGAAGATGGCGTTTGTGGCCCAATAAAGCGATAAACTCCGATTCTAATGCGATTCCTGAGCCCGCGGTTGCTCCTGCGTGTTAGGACTGTGTTGCGTTCGTCTTTTCACGTCAAAACGCGCGATTTAAGCTTTGGTGAATGAGAATCGGACGTTTCAGTGAAAAGATAGCGTTTGTAGCCCAATAAAGCGATAAACTCCGATTGTATTGCAATTCCTGAGCCCGCGGTTGCTCCTGCGTGTTAGGACTGTGTTCCGTTCGACTTTTCACGTCCAAACACGCGACTTAAGCTTCGGTAAATGAGAATCGGACGTTGCAGTGAGAAGATAGCGTTTGTGGCCCAATAAAGCGATAAACTCCGATTCTAATGCGATTCCTGAGCCGGCGGTTGCTCCTGCGTGTTAGGGCTGTGTTCCATTCGTCTTCTCACGTCAAACCGCGCGATTTAAGCTTTGGTGAATGAAAATCGGACGTTGCAGTGAGAAGATAGCGTTTGTGGCCCAATAAAGCGATAAACTCCGATTCTAAAGCGATTCCTGAGCCCGCGGTTGCTCCTGCGTGTTAGGACGGTGTTCCGTTCGTCTTTTCACGTCAAACCGCGCGATTTAAGCTTTGGTGAATGAGAATCGGACGCTGCAGTGAGAAGATGGCGTTTGTGGCCCAATACAGCGATAAACTCCGATTGTATTGCAATTCCTGAGCCCGCGGTTGCTCCTGCGTGTTAGGACTGTGTTTCGTTCGTCTCTTTACGTCAAAGCACGCGATTTAAGCTTTGGTGAATGAGAATCGGACGTTTCAGTGGGAAGATAGCGTCTGTGGCATAATAAAGCGATAAACTCCGATTCTAAAGCGATTCCTGAGCCCGCGGTTGCTCCTGCGTGTTAGGACGGTGTTCCGTTCGTCTTTTCACGTCAAACCGCGCGATTTAAGCTTTGGTGAATGAGAATCGGACGCTGCAGTGAGAAGATGGCGTTTGTGGCCCAATACAGCGATAAACTCCGATTGTATTGCAATTCCTGAGCCCGCGGTTGCTCCTGCGTGTTAGGACTGTGTTTCGTTCGTCTCGTCACGTCAAAACTCGCGATTTAAGCTTTGGTGAATGAGAATCGGACGTTTCAGTGAGAAAATAGCGTTTGTAGCCCAATATAGCGATAAACTCCGATTGTATCGCGATTCCTGAGCCCACGGTTGCTCCTGCGTGTTAGGACTGTGTACCGTTCGACTTTTCACGTCCAAACATGCGATTTAAGCTTCGGTAAATGAGAATCGGACGTTGCAGTGAGAAGATGGCGTTTGTAGCCCAATAAAGCGATAAACTCCGATTGTATTGCAATTCCTGAGCCCGCGGTTGCTCCTGCGTGTTAGGACTGTGTTCCGTTCGACTTTTCACGTCCAACCACGCGATTTAAGCTTCGGTAAATGAGAATCGGACGTTGCAGTGAGAAGATAGCGTTTGTGGCCCAATAAAGCGATAAACTCCGATTCTAATGCGATTCCTGAGCCCGCGGTTGCTCCTGCGTGTTGGGACTGTGTTCCGTTCGACTTTTCACGTCCAAACACGCGATTTAAGCTTCGGTAAATGAGAATCGGACGTTGCAGTGAGAAGATACCGTTTGTGGCCCAATAAAGCGATAAACTCCGATTGTATTGCGATTCCTGAGCCCGCAGTTGCTCCTGCGTGTTGGGACTGTGTTCCGTTCGTCTTTTCACGTCCAAACACGCGATTTAAGCTTTGGTGAATGAGAATCGGACGTTGCAGTGAGAAGATGGCGTTTGTGGCCCAATAAAGCGATAAACTCCGATTCTAAAGCGATTCCTGAGCCCGCGGTTGCTCCTGCGTGTTAGGACGGTGTTCCGTTCGTCTTTTCACGTCAAACCGCGCGATTTAAGCTTTGGTGAATGAGAATCGGACGCTGCAGTGAGAAGATGGCGTTTGTGGCCCAATACAGCGATAAACTCCGATTGTATTGCAATTCCTGAGCCCGCGGTTGCTCCTGCGTGTTAGGACTGTGTTTCGTTCGTCTCTTTACGTCAAAGCACGCGATTTAAGCTTTGGTGAATGAGAATCGGACGTTTCAGTGGGAAGATAGCGTCTGTGGCATAATAAAGCGATAAACTCCGATTCTATTGCGATTCCTGAGCCCGCGGTTGCTCCTGCGTGTTAGGACTGTGTTTCGTTCGTCTTTTCACGTCCAAACACGCAAATTGAGCTTCGGTGAATGAAAATCGGACGTTTCAGTGAGGCGATAGCGTTTGTGGCCCAGTAAAGCGATAAACTCCGATTGTATAGCGATTCCTGAGCCCGCGGTTGCTCCTGCGTGTTAGGACTGTGTTTCGTTCGTCTCTTTACGTCAAAGCACGCGATTTAAGCTTTCGTGAATGAGATTCGGACGTTTCAGTGAGAAGATAGCGTTTGTAGCCCAATAAAGCGATAAACTCCGATTGTATTGCGATTCCTGAGCCCGCGGTTGCTCCTGCATGTTAGGAGTGTGTTCCGTTCGTCTTTTCACGTCAAAACGCGCGATTTAAGCTTTGGTGAATGAGAATCGGACGTTGCAGTGAGAAGATACCGTTTGTGGCCCAATAAAGCGATAAACTCCGATTGTATTGCGATTCCTGAGCCCGCAGTTGCTCCTGCGTGTTGGGACTGTGTTCCGTTCGTCTTTTCACGTCCAAACATGCGATTTAAGCTTCGGTAAATGAGACTCGGACGTTGCAGTGAGAAGATGGCGTTTCTAGCCCAATAAAGCGATAAACTCCGATTGTATTGCAATTCCTGAGCCCGCGGTTGCTCCTGCGTGTTAGGACTGTGTTCCGTTCGACTTTTCACGTCCAACCACGCGATTTAAGCTTCGGTAAATGAGAATCGGACGTTGCAGTGAGAAGATGGCGTTTGTAGCCCAATAAAGCGATAAACTCCGATTGTATTGCAATTCCTGAGCCCGCGGTTGCTCCTGCGTGTTAGGACTGTGTTCCGTTCGACTTTTCACGTCCAACCACGCGATTTAAGCTTCGGTAAATGAGAATCGGACGTTGCAGTGAGAAGATAGCGTTTGTGGCCCAATAAAACGATAAACTCCGATTCTAATGCGATTCCTGAGCCCGCGGTTGCTCCTGCGTGTTGGGACTGTGTTCCGTTCGTCTTTTCACGTCCAAACACACGATTTAAGCTTTGGTGAATGAGAATCGGACCTTGCAGTGAGAAGATAGCGTTTGTGGCCGAATAAAGCGATAAACTCCGATTGTATTGCAATTCCTGAGCCCGCGGTTGCTCCTGCGTGTTAGGACTGCGTTCCGTGCGACTTTTCACGTCCAACCACGCGATTTAAGCTTCGGTAAATGAGAATCGGACGTTGCAGTGAGAAGATGGCGTTTGTAGCCCAATAAAGCAATAAACTCCGATTGTATTGCAATTCCTGAGCCCGCGGTTGCTCCTGCGTGTTAGGACTGTGTTCCGTTCGACTTTTCACGTCCAACCACGCGATTTAAGCTTCGGTAAATGAGAATCGGACGTTGCAGTGAGAAGATAGCGTTTGTGGCCCAATAAAGCGATAAACTCCGATTCTAATGCGATTCCTGAGCCCGCGGTTGCTCCTGCGTGTTGGGACTGTGTTCCGTTCGTCTTTTCACGTCGAAACACGCGATTTAAGCTCTGGTGAATGAGAATCGGACCTTGCAGTGAGAAGATAGCGTTTGTAGCCCAATAAAGCGATAAACTCCGATTGTATTGCGATTCCTGAGCCCGCGGTTGCTCCTGCGTGTTAGGACTGTGTTTCGTTCGTCTTTTCACGTCCAAACACGCAAATTGAGCTTCGGTGAATGAAAATCGGACGTTTCAGTGAGGCGATAGCGTTTGTGGCCCAGTAAAGCGATAAACTCCGATTGTATAGCGATTCCTGAGCCCGCGGTTGCTCCTGCGTGTTAGGACTGTGTTTCGTTCGTCTCTTTACGTCAAAGCACGCGATTTAAGCTTTCGTGAATGAGATTCGGACGTTTCAGTGAGAAGATAGCGTTTGTAGCCCAATAAAGCGATAAACTCCGATTGTATTGCGATTCCTGAGCCCGCGGTTGCTCCTGCATGTTAGGAGTGTGTTCCGTTCGTCTTTTCACGTCAAAACGCGCGATTTAAGCTTTGGTGAATGAGAATCGGACGTTGCAGTGAGAAGATACCGTTTGTGGCCCAATAAAGCGATAAACTCCGATTGTATTGCGATTCCTGAGCCCGCAGTTGCTCCTGCGTGTTGGGACTGTGTTCCGTTCGTCTTTTCACGTCCAAACATGCGATTTAAGCTTCGGTAAATGAGACTCGGACGTTGCAGTGAGAAGATGGCGTTTCTAGCCCAATAAAGCGATAAACTCCGATTGTATTGCAATTCCTGAGCCCGCGGTTGCTCCTGCGTGTTAGGACTGTGTTCCGTTCGACTTTTCACGTCCAACCACGCGATTTAAGCTTCGGTAAATGAGAATCGGACGTTGCAGTGAGAAGATGGCGTTTGTAGCCCAATAAAGCGATAAACTCCGATTGTAT
>CAXDIT010000121.1:5000-12500 GCA_963989405.1 Trypoxylon attenuatum | reverse complement strand
GTCACACGCGGCTGGAACTTAGTCGTTGAGAGTGCATCTACGGTCCGACGCGTCGGGGATCGAAAGTCACACGCGGCTGGAACTTAGTCGTTGAGTGTGTATCTACGGTCCGACGCGTCGGGGATCGAAAGTCACACGCGGCTGGAACTTAGTCGCTGAGCGTTCATCTACGGTCCGACGCGTCGGGAATCGAAAGTCACACGCGGCTGGAACTTAGTCGTTGAGAGTGCACCTACGGTCCGACGCGTCGGGAATCGAAAGTCACACGCGGCTGGAACTTAGTCGTTGAGCGTTCATCTACGGTCCGACGCGTCGGGGATCGAAAGTCACACGCGGCTGGAACTTGGTCGCTGACTGTGTATCTACGGTCCGACGCGTCGGGGATCGAAAGTCACACGCGGCTGGAACTTAGTCGTTGAGAGTGCACCTACGGTCCGACGCGTCGGGAATCGAAAGTCACACGCGGCTGGAACTTAGTCGCTGAGCGTTCATCTACGGTCCGACGCGTCGGGAATCGAAAGTCACACGCGGCTGGAACTTAGTCGTTGAGAGTGCATCTACGGTCCGACGCGTCGGGGATCGAAAGTCACACGCGGCTGGAACTTAGTCGTTGAGTGTGTATCTACGGTCCGACGCGTCGGGGATCGAAAGTCACACGCGGCTGGAACTTAGTCGCTGAGCGTTCATCTACGGTCCGACGCGTCGGGAATCGAAAGTCACACGCGGCTGGAACTTAGTCGTTGAGAGTGCACCTACGGTCCGACGCGTCGGGAATCGAAAGTCACACGCGGCTGGAACTTAGTCGTTGAGAGTGCACCTACGGTCCGACGCGTCGGGAATCGAAAGTCACACGCGGCTGGAACTTAGTCGTTGAGAGTGCATCTACGGTCCGACGCGTCGGGGATCGAAAGTCACACGCGGCTGGAACTTGGTCGCTGACTGTGTATCTACGGTCCGACGCGTCGGGGATCGAAAGTCACACGCGGCTGGAACTTAGTCGTTGAGAGTGCACCTACGGTCCGACGCGTCGGGAATCGAAAGTCACACGCGGCTGGAACTTAGTCTCTGAGCGTTCATCTACGGTCCGACGCGTCGGGGATCGAAAGTCACACGCGGCTGGAACTTGGTCGCTGAGTGTGTATCTACGGTCCGACGCGTCGGGGATCGAAAGTCACACGCGGCTGGAACTTAGTCGTTGAGAGTGCACCTACGGTCCGACGCGTCGGGAATCGAAAGTCACACGCGGCTGGAACTTAGTCGTTGAGAGTGCATCTACGGTCCGACGCGTCGGGGATCGAAAGTCACACGCGGCTGGAACTTGGTCGCTGACTGTGTATCTACGGTCCGACGCGTCGGGGATCGAAAGTCACACGCGGCTGGAACTTAGTCGTTGAGAGTGCACCTACGGTCCGACGCGTCGGGAATCGAAAGTCACACGCGGCTGGAACTTAGTCTCTGAGCGTTCATCTACGGTCCGACGCGTCGGGGATCGAAAGTCACACGCGGCTGGAACTTGGTCGCTGAGTGTGTATCTACGGTCCGACGCGTCGGGGATCGAAAGTCACACGCGGCTGGAACTTAGTCGTTGAGAGTGCACCTACGGTCCGACGCGTCGGGAATCGAAAGTCACACGCGGCTGGAACTTAGTCGCTGAGCGTTCATCTACGGTCCGACGCGTCGGGGATCGAAAGTCACACGCGGCTGGAACTTGGTCGCTGACTGTGTATCTACGGTCCGACGCGTCGGGGATCGAAAGTCACACGCGGCTGGAACTTAGTCGTTGAGAGTGCACCTACGGTCCGACGCGTCGGGAATCGAAAGTCACACGCGGCTGGAACTTAGTCGCTGAGCGTTCATCTACGGTCCGACGCGTCGGGAATCGAAAGTCACACGCGGCTGGAACTTAGTCGTTGAGAGTGCATCTACGGTCCGACGCGTCGGGGATCGAAAGTCACACGCGGCTGGAACTTAGTCGTTGAGTGTGTATCTACGGTCCGACGCGTCGGGGATCGAAAGTCACACGCGGCTGGAACTTAGTCGCTGAGCGTTCATCTACGGTCCGACGCGTCGGGAATCGAAAGTCACACGCGGCTGGAACTTAGTCGTTGAGAGTGCACCTACGGTCCGACGCGTCGGGAAATCGAAAGTCACACGCGGCTGGAACTTAGTCTCTGAGCGTTCATCTACGGTCCGACGCGTCGGGGATCGAAAGTCACACGCGGCTGGAACTTAGTCGCTGAGCGTTCATCTACGGTCCGACGCGTCGGGAATCGAAAGTCACACGCGGCTGGAACTTAGTCGTTGAGAGTGCATCTACGGTCCGACGCGTCGGGGATCGAAAGTCACACGCGGCTGGAACTTAGTCGCTGAGCGTTCATCTACGGTCCGACGCGTCGGGAATCGAAAGTCACACGCGGCTGGAACTTAGTCGTTGAGTGTGTATCTACGGTCCGACGCGTCGGGAATCGAAAGTCACACGCGGCTGGAACTTAGTCGTTGAGAGTGCGTCTACGGTCCGACGCGTCGGGGATCGAAAGTCACACGCGGCTGGAACTTAGTCGTTGAGAGTGCACCTACGGTCCGACGCGTCGGGAATCGAAAGTCACACGCGGCTGGAACTTAGTCTCTGAGCGTTCATCTACGGTCCGACGCGTCGGGGATCGAAAGTCACACGCGGCTGGAACTTAGTCGTTGAGAGTGCACCTACGGTCCGACGCGTCGGGAATCGAAAGTCACACGCGGCTGGAACTTAGTCTCTGAGCGTTCATCTACGGTCCGACGCGTCGGGGATCGAAAGTCACACGCGGCTGGAACTTGGTCGCTGAGTGTGTATCTACGGTCCGACGCGTCGGGGATCGAAAGTCACACGCGGCTGGAACTTGGTCGCTGAGTGTGTATCTACGGTCCGACGCGTCGGGGATCGAAAGTCACACGCGGCTGGAACTTAGTCGTTGAGAGTGCACCTACGGTCCGACGCGTCGGGAATCGAAAGTCACACGCGGCTGGAACTTAGTCGCTGAGCGTTCATCTACGGTCCGACGCGTCGGGAATCGAAAGTCACACGCGGCTGGAACTTAG
The DNA here is from genome assembly GCA_963989405.1 of Trypoxylon attenuatum. Taxonomy (NCBI): domain Eukaryota; kingdom Metazoa; phylum Arthropoda; class Insecta; order Hymenoptera; family Crabronidae; genus Trypoxylon; species Trypoxylon attenuatum. The sequence goes on along the minus strand of CAXDIT010000121.1, from coordinate 9,422 downwards.
TCGTTGAGAGTGCACCTACGGTCCGACGCGTCGGGAATCGAAAGTCACACGCGGCTGGAACTTAGTCGCTGAGCGTTCATCTACGGTCCGACGCGTCGGGAATCGAAAGTCACACGCGGCTGGAACTTAGTCGTTGAGAGTGCATCTACGGTCCGACGCGTCGGGGATCGAAAGTCACACGCGGCTGGAACTTAGTCGCTGAGCGTTCATCTACGGTCCGACGCGTCGGGAATCGAAAGTCACACGCGGCTGGAACTTAGTCGTTGAGTGTGTATCTACGGTCCGACGCGTCGGGAATCGAAAGTCACACGCGGCTGGAACTTAGTCGTTGAGAGTGCGTCTACGGTCCGACGCGTCGGGGATCGAAAGTCACACGCGGCTGGAACTTAGTCGTTGAGAGTGCACCTACGGTCCGACGCGTCGGGAATCGAAAGTCACACGCGGCTGGAACTTAGTCTCTGAGCGTTCATCTACGGTCCGACGCGTCGGGGATCGAAAGTCACACGCGGCTGGAACTTAGTCGTTGAGAGTGCACCTACGGTCCGACGCGTCGGGAATCGAAAGTCACACGCGGCTGGAACTTAGTCTCTGAGCGTTCATCTACGGTCCGACGCGTCGGGGATCGAAAGTCACACGCGGCTGGAACTTGGTCGCTGAGTGTGTATCTACGGTCCGACGCGTCGGGGATCGAAAGTCACACGCGGCTGGAACTTGGTCGCTGAGTGTGTATCTACGGTCCGACGCGTCGGGGATCGAAAGTCACACGCGGCTGGAACTTAGTCGTTGAGAGTGCACCTACGGTCCGACGCGTCGGGAATCGAAAGTCACACGCGGCTGGAACTTAGTCGCTGAGCGTTCATCTACGGTCCGACGCGTCGGGGATCGAAAGTCACACGCGGCTGGAACTTGGTCGCTGACTGTGTATCTACGGTCCGACGCGTCGGGGATCGAAAGTCACACGCGGCTGGAACTTAGTCGTTGAGAGTGCACCTACGGTCCGACGCGTCGGGAATCGAAAGTCACACGCGGCTGGAACTTAGTCGCTGAGCGTTCATCTACGGTCCGACGCGTCGGGAATCGAAAGTCACACGCGGCTGGAACTTAGTCGTTGAGAGTGCATCTACGGTCCGACGCGTCGGGGATCGAAAGTCACACGCGGCTGGAACTTAGTCGTTGAGTGTGTATCTACGGTCCGACGCGTCGGGGATCGAAAGTCACACGCGGCTGGAACTTAGTCGCTGAGCGTTCATCTACGGTCCGACGCGTCGGGAATCGAAAGTCACACGCGGCTGGAACTTAGTCGTTGAGAGTGCACCTACGGTCCGACGCGTCGGGAATCGAAAGTCACACGCGGCTGGAACTTAGTCTCTGAGCGTTCATCTACGGTCCGACGCGTCGGGGATCGAAAGTCACACGCGGCTGGAACTTAGTCGCTGAGCGTTCATCTACGGTCCGACGCGTCGGGAATCGAAAGTCACACGCGGCTGGAACTTAGTCGTTGAGAGTGCATCTACGGTCCGACGCGTCGGGGATCGAAAGTCACACGCGGCTGGAACTTAGTCGCTGAGCGTTCATCTACGGTCCGACGCGTCGGGAATCGAAAGTCACACGCGGCTGGAACTTAGTCGTTGAGTGTGTATCTACGGTCCGACGCGTCGGGAATCGAAAGTCACACGCGGCTGGAACTTAGTCGTTGAGAGTGCGTCTACGGTCCGACGCGTCGGGGATCGAAAGTCACACGCGGCTGGAACTTAGTCGTTGAGAGTGCACCTACGGTCCGACGCGTCGGAATCGAAAGTCACACGCGGCTGGAACTTAGTCGCTGAGCGTTCATCTACGGTCCGACGCGTCGGGAATCGAAAGTCACACGCGGCTGGAACTTAGTCGTTGAGAGTGCATCTACGGTCCGACGCGTCGGGGATCGAAAGTCACACGCGGCTGGAACTTAGTCGTTGAGTGTGTATCTACGGTCCGACGCGTCGGGGATCGAAAGTCACACGCGGCTGGAACTTAGTCGCTGAGCGTTCATCTACGGTCCGACGCGTCGGGAATCGAAAGTCACACGCGGCTGGAACTTAGTCGTTGAGAGTGCACCTACGGTCCGACGCGTCGGGAATCGAAAGTCACACGCGGCTGGAACTTAGTCTCTGAGCGTTCATCTACGATCCGACGCGTCGGGGATCGAAAGTCACACGCGGCTGGAACTTAGTCGCTGAGCGTTCATCTACGGTCCGACGCGTCGGGAATCGAAAGTCACACGCGGCTGGAACTTAGTCGTTGAGAGTGCATCTACGGTCCGACGCGTCGGGGATCGAAAGTCACACGCGGCTGGAACTTAGTCGCTGAGCGTTCATCTACGGTCCGACGCGTCGGGAATCGAAAGTCACACGCGGCTGGAACTTAGTCGTTGAGTGTGTATCTACGGTCCGACGCGTCGGGAATCGAAAGTCACACGCGGCTGGAACTTAGTCGTTGAGAGTGCGTCTACGGTCCGACGCGTCGGGGATCGAAAGTCACACGCGGCTGGAACTTAGTCGTTGAGAGTGCACCTACGGTCCGACGCGTCGGGAATCGAAAGTCACACGCGGCTGGAACTTAGTCGTTGAGAGTGCATCTACGGTCCGACGCGTCGGGGATCGAAAGTCACACGCGGCTGGAACTTAGTCGCTGAGCGTTCATCTACGGTCCGACGCGTCGGAATCGAAAGTCACACGCGGCTGGAACTTAGTCGTTGAGTGTGTATCTACGGTCCGACGCGTCGGGAATCGAAAGTCACACGCGGCTGGAACTTAGTCGTTGAGAGTGCGTCTACGGTCCGACGCGTCGGGGATCGAAAGTCACACGCGGCTGGAACTTAGTCGTTGAGAGTGCACCTACGGTCCGACGCGTCGGGAATCGAAAGTCACACGCGGCTGGAACTTAGTCTCTGAGCGTTCATCTACGGTCCGACGCGTCGGGGATCGAAAGTCACACGCGGCTGGAACTTGGTCGCTGAGTGTGTATCTACGGTCCGACGCGTCGGGGATCGAAAGTCACACGCGGCTGGAACTTGGTCGCTGAGTGTGTATCTACGGTCCGACGCGTCGGGGATCGAAAGTCACACGCGGCTGGAACTTAGTCGCTGAGTGTGTATCTACGGTCCGACGCGTCGGGGATCGAGAGTCACACGCGGCTGGAACTTAGTCGTTGAGAGTGCACCTACGGTCCGACGCGTCGGGAATCGAAAGTCACACGCGGCTGGAACTTAGTCGCTGAGCGTTCATCTACGGTCCGACGCGTCGGGAATCGAAAGTCACACGCGGCTGGAACTTAGTCGTTGAGAGTGCACCTACGGTCCGACGCGTCGGGAATCGAAAGTCACACGCGGCTGGAACTTAGTCGTTGAGAGTGCATCTACGGTCCGACGCGTCGGGGATCGAAAGTCACACGACGGCTGGAACTTAGTCGCTGAGCGTTCATCTACGGTCCGACGCGTCGGGAATCGAAAGTCACACGCGGCTGGAACTTAGTCGTTGAGTGTGTATCTACGGTCCGACGCGTCGGAGAAATTATACTTACGGTTTCGTACTGTTCTATTTGTTATTTGCAAGAATAGGAATTTTGTTATTGCTGTATTTCTGTGTGTATCAGTTTGGAACAAGTTTCGTATTCTAACGTGTTTTATTTTCATTTGCATACAATTTTGTAATTTTGGATTAACTAATTTAAAAATCAATTTTACAATTTAATTGAGTGACATAATGTTATTGTTGATGAGATTAATTTGCAAAATATAACATTCGGTCGTGAATCGGACGTTAATGTTTCGCGCGAGTTGCGGAGACTAAGTCGGACGAGCCTCTCCGGGAGTCCTACCGTTACGGCAGGTTTCGCCCGTAAGCGCGCGTGGTAGGGACCATGCGGCGCCGACTCGCCGGCCGGCGCGGTCGTACCTATAAGAGACGCTTGAGCCGACGCGCACGGTCGGAGCTGCCTGACGAGGGAGTGCCTCCACTGAGACTTTACGTCGAAGAGGTAGTGTCATGCTTTCGTATGGTGGTTTCGTGCGGTGTGTTTGTCGCGCTCTTGCTACATGAGAGATATTTTATCGTGTCAGTTCCTGATCGCGGTGACCAAGCGAGGGAGTGCCTCCACTGAGACTTTGTGTCGAAGAGGTAGTGTCATGCTTTCGTACGGTTGCTATGGGATGGTTCTGTTCACACTCTCCATCTATCTTATACTTTAAGATAGAGATACACGGAGAGATATTTTACCGTGTCAGTTCCTGATCGCGGTGACCAAGCGAGGGAGTGCCTCCACTGAGACCTTGTGTCGAAGAGGTAGTGTCATGCTTTCGTACGGTTGCTATGGGATGGTTCTGTTCACACTTTATATCTATCTTATACTTTAAGTCTCTGCACAGCATTGCCACGGGTCGGTGTC
>CAXDIT010000121.1:0-2500 GCA_963989405.1 Trypoxylon attenuatum | reverse complement strand
AGAGGAGGAATACGAATACGAATATGAAAATGATGATAGCGAAGGAAGGAAGGAAGGAAGGGAGGAAAGAAACTGTTGTGCACATTCTCTGCCGTTCGTTTGGGAGCACGGACAAGATGGCAAGAGTATGTTCGAAATGAGCAGCGCATCGAAATGTCTGCCTAGAAGAGAAGAGGGCCGCGGCTCGAGGAGATGTCGAACGCGAGGGAGCCCGGGTGGTGAGGGTGCGAGACAACGCTCTACGGCGATGTCGCACTTCCCCCCGGAGCTTCCTCAATTTTCTCCTTTGTGATTTGCGGGTACTCTTCTCATGCTAGCGATACCAAAAGAGACTGACAGGCGGGCGGGCGCACTTTGCGCTCGTACCGGTGTAACCTATGCGACGTGCTGTTTGGTCCCCTAGGGGACCGAACGCTGCGCGACAGAGCGGTGCAGTGCCGTACAGGTGGTTGATCGCGTGCGTCCTTCGCACATTCGACTCCGTCGACGGCCGCTCGAGGTTTTTCAATGAATTGTACGCCCGGCTCTCGTTGCAGCTCTCGCTCGTAAACGGGAGTCGCCAGTCGGTTCTCTCAAACTTTGTGCCATAGCTCTGCGCGAGTGGAGCGGTGGTGTTCGTACGTACCTTCCTGTTGCGCGGGTCGGTCGGACGGGCCTCGGCCTTCGATCCGAGATAAAAATTTCGAAACCGATACACATATTTGTACATATGCAAAATAAAATGATTACCCTGAACGGTGGATCACTTGGCTCGTGGGTCGATGAAGAACGCAGCTAATTGCGCGTCAACGTGTGAACTGCAGGACACATGAACATCGACATTTCGAACGCACATTGCGGTCCACGGATATAATTCCCGGACCACGCCTGGCTGAGGGTCGTTCACGTTACCAAAGACTGCTTGCGCGTGCCGCGACAGGAGCCGCGCGCGTCACATTTTCCATTCTCGATGGTAGTGTGTCGCGGTCCGTCGGAGCTCTGGTCGCGCCAGCGTTCACGCGCACGAGCGAAGGATTGGGCGTTCGTCCGACACTGCGTTCGGACGTCGCCTTAAATGAAAGAGAACTCGTCTTTTAGCGAGAGGATGGAGAATATCGATGGAGAGAGTGAAGTCGAGTTGTCGAAATAAGACAGCGACGGTTCGGACGCCCCTGTACTAGCATGATTTTCGAATCGTGAGATATCGGTGGGAGCTACGAGAGACTGTGTGCGGTCTGATTCCTACAGAAAACTTGGATCGACGATGGCATCTGTTGATGCTGCCGGTGGAATGAGCGCAAAGTGTCGTAGTGTACGACTTAACCGGATAACCAGGCCCGGCGGGGGAGACGATGAGAGAAGGCCGGAACGATCTTGTACAACGCAAGCGGAGGAGAGCAATCTCGTGCATGCCCCACAGTATTATATGACGAGTGAACCCGGGTGGACGTACTCTGTAATCCCGCTCTTGCTACGGCGGAGACGTGGTGAAATAACAAAAGAGAGTATGGTCTCCCGTGTACATATATATATACGTGGTGTACCGTGCACGTTTGCCAAATCCCCTCTTAACGCATTGGAAGAGAGCGTGTTCCGTGAGGCCCGATCTGTGTCCCCGCGTATGGCCGTTACCTCGGTACGAAGTTGTGTTGCCTCTACGGAATCGAGCGCGCGTCCACGGCGCAAAGACACCCCGTCGAGGATTTCTGTGTCGCGCACACGCCTGTCTTTCGGTGTGCCCCTCTACCGAAGAAAGATCTCAACTGCTTGTCCGAGGGCGATGGAACCGCCGCCGTTGCGACGCTCGCTTGACCGGTCGTCGAGTCCTTGAAGAAAAAAAGTATAATCATATTGATGAGAGGTACTGCTTTCAGGACAGACGTTGAAATAGCCGGGATTGAGCGAGATCGTACTGCAACGCGCGGCTAGCAGCGCCGTCAAACTTGACTCGTTTCGCTTCTTCTTCCGTGTCTTCTCCCGAAGCCTCTGCGGAGCGATTCTCGAGCGTGACCCGACGAAAACTGTAGGGTCACGCTTCCATAATGCGAGTGCCTCCGATAATTATACACATCTGGAACACTCTACGATGACGACCTCAGAGCAGGCGAGATTACCCGCTGAATTTAAGCATATTACTAAGCGGAGGAAAAGAAACTAACCAGGATTTCCTTAGTAGCGGCGAGCGAACAGGAAAGAGCCCAGCACTGAATCCCGCGGCATTGCGCCGCAGGGAAATGTAGTGTTTGGGAGGGTCCGACCACATTCCCGTGGCGTCGTACCGCGTCCAAGTCCATCTTGAATGGGGCCATTTACCCGCAGAGGGTGCCAGGCCCGTAGTGACCGGAACGCGTCGCGGGAGGATCTCTCCTTAGAGTCGGGTTGCTTGAGAGTGCAGCTCTAAGTGGGTGGTAAACTCCATCTAAGGCTAAATATGACCACGAGACCGATAGCGAACAAGTACCGTGAGGGAAAGTTGAAAAGAACTTTGAAGAGAGAGTTCAAGAGTACGTGAAACCGTTCA
>CAXDIT010000120.1:0-44555 GCA_963989405.1 Trypoxylon attenuatum | reverse complement strand
CCAAGGAATATCGCGACATAGAAGCGTCCAGGCGTCATGCTCGCGCACCTAACCCGTGTAGTTTGATGCAAACAGACGGATTCTACCGTAATACAACGTGTAGGACCGTTTGTACGAGTGGCTGTTGCGTTTATATCCTGTAATCGGATATATGAGCTCCCAGGCGTATCGCGGCATAGAAGCGTCCAGGCGTCATGCACGCGCACATAACCCGTGTAGTTTGATGCAAACAGACGGATTCTACCGTAATACACAGTGTAGGACCGTTTGTACGAGTGGCAGTTGCGTTTATATCCTGTAATCGGATATATGGGCTCTCAGGCATATCGCGACATAGAAGCGTCCAGGCGTCATGCTCGCGCACCTAACCCGTGTACTTTGATGCAAACAGACGGATTCTACCGTAATACAACGTGTAGGACCGTTTGTACGAGTGGCTGTTGCGTTTATATCCTGTAATCGGATATGTGAGCTCCCAGGCGTATCGCGGCATAGAAGCGTCCAGGCGTCATGCACGCGCACATAAAACGTGTAGTTTGATGCAAACAGACGGATTCTACCGTAATACACGGTGTAGGACCGTTTGTACGAGTGGCAGTTGCGTTTATATCCTGTAATCGGATATACAGGCTCAAGGAATATCGCGACATAGAAGCGTCCAGGCGTCATGCTCGCGCACCTAACCCGTGTAGTTTGATGCAAACAGACGGATTCTACCGTAATACAACGTGTAGGACCGTTTGTACGAGTGGCTGTTGCGTTTATATCCTGTAATCGGATATGTGAGCTCCCAGGCGTATCGCGACATAGAAGCGTCCAGGCGTCATGCTCGCGCACATAACCCGTGTAGTTTGATGCAAACAGACGGATTCTACAGCAATACAACGTGTAGGACCGTCTGTACGAGTGGCAGTTGCGTTTATATCCTGTAATCGGATATATTGGCTCCCAGGCATATCGCGACATAGAAGCGTCCAGGCGTCATGCTCGCGCACGTAACCCGTGTAGTTTGATGCAAACAGACGGATTCTACCGTAATACAACGTGTAGGACCGTTTGTACGAGTGGCAGTTGCGTTTATATCCTGTAATCGGATATACGGGCTCCAAGGAATACCGCGACATAGAAGCGTCCAGGCGTCATGCTCGCGCACATAACCCGTGTAGTTTGATGCAAACAGACGGATTCTACCGTAATACAACGCGTAGGGCCGTTTGTACGAGTGGCAGTTGCGTGTATATCCTGTAATCGAATATATGGGCTCCCAGGAATATCGCGACATAGAAGCGTCCAGGCGTCACGCTCGCGCACGTAAATCGTGTAGTTTGATGCAAACAGATGGATTCCACCGTAATGAAACGTGTAGGACCGTTTGTACGAGTGGCAGTTGCGTTTATATCCTGTAATCGGATATACAGGCTCAAGGAATATCGCGACATAGAAGCGTCCAGGCGTCATGCTCGCGCACCTAACCCGTGTAGTTTGATGCAAACAGACGGATTCTACCGTAATACAACGTGTAGGACCGTTTGTACGAGTGGCTGTTGCGTTTATATCCTGTAATCGGATATGTGAGCTCCCAGGCGTATCGCGACATAGAAGCGTCCAGGCGTCATGCTCGCGCACGTAACCCGTGTAGTTTGATGCAAACAGACGGACTCCACCGTAATACAACGTGTAGAACCGTTTGTACGAGTGGCAGTTGCGTTTATATCCTGTAATCGGATATATGGGCTCTCAGGCATATCGCGACATAGAAGCGTCCAGGCGTCATGCTCGCGCACATAACCCGTGTAGTTTGATGCAAACAGACGGATTCTACAGCAATACAACGTGTAGGACCGTCTGTACGAGTGGCAGTTGCGTTTATATCCTGTAATCGGATATATTGGCTCCCAGGCATATCGCGACATAGAAGCGTCCAGGCGTCATGCTCGCGCACGTAACCCGTGTAGTTTGATGCAAACAGACGGATTCTACCGTAATACAACGTGTAGGACCGTTTGTACGAGTGGCAGTTGCGTTTATATCCTGTAATCGGATATACGGGCTCCAAGGAATACCGCGACATAGAAGCGTCCAGGCGTCATGCTCGCGCACATAACCCGTGTAGTTTGATGCAAACAGACGGATTCTACCGTAATACAACGCGTAGGGCCGTTTGTACGAGTGGCAGTTGCGTGTATATCCTGTAATCGAATATATGGGCTCCCAGGAATATCGCGACATAGAAGCGTCCAGGCGTCACGCTCGCGCACGTAACCCGTGTAGTTTGATGCAAACAGATGGATTCCACCGTAATGAAACGTGTAGGACCGTTTGTACGAGTGGCAGTTGCGTTTATATCCTGTAATCGGATATACAGGCTCAAGGAATATCGCGACATAGAAGCGTCCAGGCGTCATGCTCGCGCACCTAACCCGTGTAGTTTGATGCAAAGAGACGGATTCTACCGTAATACAACGTGTAGGACCGTTTGTACGAGTGGCTGTTGCGTTTATATCCTGTAATCGGATATGTGAGCTCCCAGGCGTATCGCGGCATAGAAGCGTCCAGGCGTCATGCACGCGCACATAAAACGTGTAGTTTGATGCAAACAGACGGATTCTACCGTAATACAACGCGTAGAACCGTTTGTACGAGTGGCAGTTGCGTTTATATCCTGTAATCGGATATACGGGCTCCAAGGAATACCGCGACATGGAAGCGTCCAGGCGTCATGCTCGCGCACCTAACCCGTGTAGTATGATGCAAACAGACGGATTCTACCGTAATACACGGTGTAGGACCGTTTGTACGAGTGGCAGTTGCGTTTATATCCTGTAATCGGATATATTGGCTCCCAGGCATATCGCGACATAGAAGCGTCCAGGCGTCACGCTCGCGCACCTAGCCCGTGTAGTTTGATGCAAACAGACGGATTCTATCGTAATACAACGTGTAGAACCGTTTGTACGAGTGGCTGTTGCGTTTATATCCTGTAATCGGATATATGAGCTCCCAGGCGTATCGCGGCATAGAAGCGTCCAGGCGTCATGCTCGCGCACACAAACCCGTGTAGTTTGATGCAAACAGACGGATTCTACCGTAATACAACGCGTAGGGCCGTTTGTACGAGTGGCAGTTGCGTGTATATCCTGTAATCGAATATATGGGCTCCCAGGAATATCGCGACATAGAAGCGTCCAGGCGTCATGCTCGCGCACGTAACCCGTGTAGTTTGATGCAAACAGACGGATTCCACCGTAATGAAACGTGTAGGACCGTTTGTACGAGTGGCAGTTGCGTTTATATCCTGTAATCGGATATATGGGCTCCCAGGCATATCGCGACATAGAAGCGCCCAGGCGTCATGCTGGCGCATGTAACCCGTGTAGTTTGATGCAAACAGACGGATTCTACAGCAATACAACGTGTAGGACCGTTTGGACGAGTGGCAGTTGCGTTTATATCCTGTAATCGGATATATGGGCTCCCAGGCATATCGCGGCATAGAAGCGTCCAGGCGTCATGCTCGCGCACACAACCCGTGTAGTTTCATGCAAACAGACGGATTCTAACGTAATACAACGTGTAGGACCGTTTGTACGAGTGGCAGTTGCGTTTATATCCTGTAATCGGATATATGGGCTCCCAGGCATATCACGACATAGAAGCGTCCAGGCGTCATGCTCGCGCACACAACCCGTGTAGTTTGATGGAAACAGACGGATTCTACCGTGATACAACGCGTAGGGCCGTTTGTACGAGTGGCAGTTGCGTGTATATCCTGTATTCGAATATATGGGCTCCCAGGAATATCGCGACATAGAAGCGTCCAGGCGTCATGCTCGCGCACGTAACCCGTGTAGTTTGATGCAAACAGACGGATTCCACCGTAATGAAACGTGTAGGACCGTTTGTACGAGTGGCAGTTGCGTTTATATCCTGTAATCGGATATATGGGCTCCCAGGCATATCGCGACATAGAAGCGCCCAGGCGTCATGCTGGCGCATGTAACCCGTGTAGTTTGATGCAAACAGACGGATTCTACAGCAATACAACGTGTAGGACCGTCTGTACGAGTGGCAGTTGCGTTTATATCCTGTAATCGGATATATGGGCTCCCAGGCATATCGCGACATAGAAGCGCCCAGGCGTCATGCTGGCGCATGTAACCCGTGTAGTTTGATGCAAACAGACGGATTCTACAGCAATACAACGTGTAGGACCGTCTGTACGAGTGGCAGTTGCGTTTATATCCTGTAATCGGATATATTGGCTCCCAGGCATATCGCGACGTAGAAGCGTCCAGGCGTCAGGCTCGCGCACCTAGCCCGTGTAGTTTGATGCAAACAGACTGATTCTATCGTAATACAACGTGTAGAACCGTTTGTACGAGTGGCTGTTGCGTTTATATCCTGTAATCGGATATATGAGCTCCCAGGCGTATCGCGGCATAGAAGCGTCCAGGCGTCATGCTCGCGCACCTAACCCGTGTAGTTTGATGCAAACAGACGGATTCTACCGTAATACACGGTGTAGGACCATTTGTACGAGTGGCAGTTGCGTTTATATCCTGTAATCGGATATATGGGCTCCCAGGCATATCGCGACATAGAAGCGCCCAGGCGTCATGCTGGCGCATGTAACCCGTGTAGTTTGATGCAAACAGACGGATTCTACAGCAATACAACGTGTAGGACCGTCTGTACGAGTGGCAGTTGCGTTTATATCCTGTAATCGGATATATTGGCTCCCAGGCATATCGCGACGTAGAAGCGTCCAGGCGTCACGCTCGCGCACCTAGCCCGTGTAGTTTGATGCAAACAGACGGATTCTATCGTAATACAACGTGGAGAACCGTTTGTACGAGTGGCTGTTGCGTTTATATCCTGTAATCGGATATATGAGCTCCCAGGCGTATCGCGGCATAGAAGCGTCCAGGCGTCATGCTCGCGCACCTAACCCGTGTAGTTTGATGCAAACAGACGGATTCTACCGTAATACAACGTGTAGGACCGTTTGTACGAGTGGCAGTTGCGTTTATATCCTGAAATCGGATATATAGGCTCCCAGGCATATCGCGACATAGAAGCGTCCAGTCGTCATGCTCGCGCACGTAACCCGTGTAGTTTCATGCAAACAGACGGATTCCACCGTAATGAAACGTGTAGGACCGTTTGTACGAGTGGCAGTTGCGTCTATATCCTGTAATCGGATATACGGGCTCCAAGGAATACCGCGACATAGAAGCGTCTAGGCGTCATGCTCGCGCACCTAACCCGTGTAGTTTGATGCAAACAGACGGATTCTACAGCAATACAACGTGTAGGACCGTTTGTACGAGTGGCAGTTGTGTTTATATCCTGTAATCGGATATATGGGCTCCCAGGCATATCGCGACATAGAAGCGCCCAGGCGTCATGCTGGCGCATGTAACCCGTGTAGTTTGATGCAAACAGACGGATTCTACAGCAATACAACGTGTAGGACCGTCTGTACGAGTGGCAGTTGCGTTTATATCCTGTAATCGGATATATTGGCTCCCAGGCATATCGCGACGTAGAAGCGTCCAGGCGTCACGCTCGCGCACCTAGCCCGTGTAGTTTGATGCAAACAGACGGATTCTATCGTAATACAACATGTAGAACCGTTTGTACGAGTGGCTGTTGCGTTTATATCCTGTAATCGGATATATGAGCTCCCAGGCGTATCGCGGCATAGAAGCGTCCAGGCGTCATGCTCGCGCACACAACCCGTGTAGTTTGATGCAAACAGACGGATTCTACCGTAATACAACGCGTAGGGCCGTTTGTACGAGTGGCAGTTGCGTGTATATCCTGTAATCGAATATATGGGCTCCCAGGAATATCGCGACATAGAAGCGTCCAGGCGTCATGCTCGCGCACGTAACCCGTGTAGTTTGATGCAAACAGACGGATTCCACCGTAATGAAACGTGTAGGACCGTTTGTACGAGTGGCAGTTGCGTTTATATCCTGTAATCGGATATATGGGCTCCCAGGCATATCGCGACATAGAAGCGCCCAGGCGTCATGCTGGCGCATGTAACCCGTGTAGTTTGATGCAAACAGACGGATTCTACAGCAATACAACGTGTAGGACCGTTTGTACGAGTGGCAGTTGCGTTTATATCCTGTAATCGGATATATGGGCTCCCAGGCATATCGCGACATAGAAGCGCCCAGGCGTCATGCTGGCGCATGTAACCCGTGTAGTTTGATGCAAACAGACGGATTCTACAGCAATACAACGTGTAGGACCGTCTGTACGAGTGGCAGTTGCGTTTATATCCTGTAATCGGATATATTGGCTCCCAGGCATATCGCGACGTAGAAGCGTCCAGGCGTCACGCTCGCGCACCTAGCCCGTGTAGTTTGATGCAAACAGACGGATTCTATCGTAATACAACGTGTAGAACCGTTTGTACGAGTGGCTGTTGCGTTTATATCCTGTAATCGGATATATGAGCTCCCAGGCGTATCGCGGCATAGAAGCGTCCAGGCGTCATGCTCGCGCACATAACCCGTGTAGTTTGATGCAAACAGACGGATTCTACCGTAATACAACGCGTAGGGCCGTTTGTACGAATGGCAGTTGCGTGTATATCCTGTAATCGAATATATGGGCTCCCAGGAATATCGCGACATAGAAGCGTCCAGGCGTCATGCTCGCGCACGTAACCCATGTAGTTTGATGCAAACAGACGGATTCCACCGTAATGAAACGTGTAGGACCGTTTGTACGAGTGGCAGTTGCGTTTATATCCTGTAATCGGATATACAGGCTCCAAGGAATACCGCGACATAGAAGCGTCCAGGCGTCATGCTCGCGCACCTAACCGGTGTAGTTTGATGCAAACAGACGGATTCTGCCGTAATACACGGTGTAGGACCGTTTGTACGAGTGGCAGTTGCGTTTATATCCTGTAATCGGATATATGGGCTCCCAGGCATATCGCGACATAGAAGCGTCCAGGCGTCATGCTCGCGCACGTAACCCGTGTAGTTTCATGCAAACAGACGGATTCCACCGTAATGAAACGTGTAGGACCGTTTGTACGAGTGGCAGTTGCGTCTATATCCTGTAATCGGATATATGGGCTCCCAGGCATATCGCGACATAGAAGCGTCCAGGCGTCATGCTCGCGCACGTAACCCGTGTAGTTTCATGCAAACAGACGGATTCTACCGTAATACAACGTGTAGGACCGTTTGTACGAGTCGCAGTTGAGTTTATATCCTGAAATCGGATATATGGGCTCCCAGGCATATCGCGACATAGAAGCGTCCAGGCGTCATGCTCGCGCACCTAACCCGTGTAGTTTGATGCAAACAGACGGATTCTACCGTAATACACGGTGTAGGACCATTTGTACGAGTGGCAGTTGCGTTTATATCCTGTAATCGGATATATGGGCTCCCAGGCATATCGCGACATAGAAGCGCCCAGGCGTCATGCTGGCGCATGTAACCCGTGTAGTTTGATGCAAACAGACGGATTCTACAGCAATACAACGTGTAGGACCGTTTGTACGAGTGGCAGTTGCGTTTATATCCTGTAATCGGATATATGGGCTCCCAGGCATATCGCGACATAGAAGCGCCCAGGCGTCATGCTGGCGCATGTAACCCGTGTAGTTTGATGCAAACAGACGGATTCTACAGCAATACAACGTGTAGGACCGTCTGTACGAGTGGCAGTTGCGTTTATATCCTGTAATCGGATATATTGGCTCCCAGGCATATCGCGACGTAGAAGCGTCCAGGCGTCACGCTCGCGCACCTAGCCCGTGTAGTTTGATGCAAACAGACGGATTCTATCGTAATACAACGTGTAGAACCGTTTGTACGAGTGGCTGTTGCGTTTATATCCTGTAATCGGATATATGAGCTCCCAGGCGTATCGCGGCATAGAAGCGTCCAGGCGTCATGCTCGCGCACATAACCCGTGTAGTTTGATGCAAACAGACGGATTCTACCGTAATACAACGCGTAGGGCCGTTTGTACGAATGGCAGTTGCGTGTATATCCTGTAATCGAATATATGGGCTCCCAGGAATATCGCGACATAGAAGCGTCCAGGCGTCATGCTCGCGCACGTAACCCATGTAGTTTGATGCAAACAGACGGATTCCACCGTAATGAAACGTGTAGGACCGTTTGTACGAGTGGCAGTTGCGTTTATATCCTGTAATCGGATATACAGGCTCCAAGGAATACCGCGACATAGAAGCGTCCAGGCGTCATGCTCGCGCACCTAACCGGTGTAGTTTGATGCAAACAGACGGATTCTGCCGTAATACACGGTGTAGGACCGTTTGTACGAGTGGCAGTTGCGTTTATATCCTGTAATCGGATATATGGGCTCCCGGGCATATCGCGACATAGAAGCGCCCAGGCGTCATGCTGGCGCATGTAACCCGTGTAGTTTGATGCAAACAGACGGATTCTACCGTAATACAACGTGTAGGACCGTTTGTACGAGTGGCAGTTGAGTTTATATCCTGTAATCGGATATATGGGCTCCCAGGCATATCGCGACATAGAAGCGCCCAGGCGTCATGCTAGCGCATGTAACCCGTGTAGTTTCATGCAAACAGACGGATTCTAATTTAATAAAACGTGTAGGACCGTTTGTACGAGTGGCAGTTGCGTTTATATCCTGTAATCGGATATATGGGCTCCCAGGCATATCGCGACATAGAAGCGTCCAGGCGTCATGCTCGCGCACGTAACCCGTGTAGTTTCATGCAAACAGACGGATTCCACCGTAATGAAACGTGTAGGACCGTTTGTACGAGTGGCAGTTGCGTCTATATCCTGTAATCGGATATATGGGCTCCCAGGCATATCGCGACATAGAAGCGTCCAGGCGTCATGCTCGCGCACGTAACCCGTGTAGTTTGATGCAAACAGACGGATTCTAATGTAATAAAACGTGTAGGACCGTTTGTACGAGTGGCAGTTGCGTTTATATCCTGTAATCGGATATACGGGCTCCAAGGAATACCGCGACATAGAAGCGTCCAGGCGTCATGCTCGCGCACCTAACCCGTGTAGTTTGATGCAAACAGACGGATTCTACCGTAATACAACGTGTAGGACCGTTTGTACGAGTGGCAGTTGCGTTTATATCCTGTAATCGGATATACTTGCTCCAAGGAATATCGCGACATAGAAGCGTCCAGGCGTCATGCTCGCGCACCTAAGCCGTGTAGTATGATGCAAACAGACGGATTCTACCGTAATACACGGTGTAGGACCGTTTGTACGAGTGGCAGTTGCGTTTATATCCTGTAATCGGATATATGGGCTCCCAGGCATATCGCGACATAGAAGCGTCCAGGCGTCATGCTCGCGCACGTAACCCGTGTAGTTTGATGCAAACAGACGGATTCCACCGTAATGAAACGTGTAGGACCGTTTGTACGAGTGGCAGTTGCGTTTATATCCTGTAATCGGATATACGGGCTCCAAGGAATACCGCGACATAGAAGCGTCCAGGCGTCATGCTCGCGCACCTAACCCGTGTAGTTTGATGCAAACAGACTAATTCTACCGTAATACAACGTGTAGGACCGTTTGTACGAGTGGCAGTTGCGTTTATATCCTGTAATCGGATATACAGGCTCCAAGGAATATCGCGACATAGAAGCGTCCAGGCGTCATGCTCGCGCACCTAACCCGTGTAGTTTGATGCAAACAGACGGATTCTACAGTAATACACGGTGTAGGACCATTTGTACGAGTGGCAGTTGCGTTTATATCCTGTAATCGGATATATGGGCTCCCAGGCATATCGCGACATAGAAGCGCCCAGGCGTCATGCTGGCGCATGTAACCCGTGTAGTTTGATGCAAACAGACGGATTCTACAGCAATACAACGTGTAGGACCGTTTGTACGAGTGGCAGTTGCGTTTATATCCTGTAATCGGATATATGGGCTCCCAGGCATATCGCGACATAGAAGCGCCCAGGCGTCATGCTGGCGCATGTAACCCGTGTAGTTTGATGCAAACAGACGGATTCTACAGCAATACAACGTGTAGGACCGTCTGTACGAGTGGCAGTTGCGTTTACATCCTGTAATCGGATATATTGGCTCCCAGGCATATCGCGACGTAGAAGCGTCCAGGCGTCACGCTCGCGCACCTAGCCCGTGTAGTTTGATGCAAACAGACGGATTCTATCGTAATACAACGTGTAGAACCGTTTGTACGAGTGGCTGTTGCGTTTATATCCTGTAATCGGATATATGAGCTCCCAGGCGTATCGCGGCATAGAAGCGTCCAGGCGTCATGCTCGCGCACATAACCCGTGTAGTTTGATGCAAACAGACGGATTCTACCGTAATACAACGCGTAGGGCCGTTTGTACGAATGGCAGTTGCGTGTATATCCTGTAATCGAATATATGGGCTCCCAGGAATATCGCGACATAGAAGCGTCCAGGCGTCATGCTCGCGCACGTAACCCATGTAGTTTGATGCAAACAGACGGATTCCACCGTAATGAAACGTGTAGGACCGTTTGTACGAGTGGCAGTTGCGTTTATATCCTGTAATCGGATATACAGGCTCCAAGGAATACCGCGACATAGAAGCGTCCAGGCGTCATGCTCGCGCACCTAACCGGTGTAGTTTGATGCAAACAGACGGATTCTGCCGTAATACACGGTGTAGGACCGTTTGTACGAGTGGCAGTTGCGTTTATATCCTGTAATCGGATATATGGGCTCCCAGGCATATCGCGACATAGAAGCGCCCAGGCGTCATGCTGGCGCATGTAACCCGTGTAGTTTGATGCAAACAGACGGATTCTACCGTAATACAACGTGTAGGACCGTTTGTACGAGTGGCAGTTGAGTTTATATCCTGTAATCGGATATATGGGCTCCCAGGCATATCGCGACATAGAAGCGCCCAGGCGTCATGCTGGCGCATGTAACCCGTGTAGTTTCATGCAAACAGACGGATTCTAATTTAATAAAACGTGTAGGACCGTTTGTACGAGTGGCAGTTGCGTTTATATCCTGTAATCGGATATATGGGCTCCCAGGCATATCGCGACATAGAAGCGTCCAGGCGTCATGCTCGCGCACGTAACCCGTGTAGTTTCATGCAAACAGACGGATTCCACCGTAATGAAACGTGTAGGACCGTTTGTACGAGTGGCAGTTGCGTCTATATCCTGTAATCGGATATATGGGCTCCCAGGCATATCGCGACATAGAAGCGTCCAGGCGTCATGCTCGCGCACGTAACCCGTGTAGTTTCATGCAAACAGACGGATTCTACCGTAATACAACGTGTAGGACCGTCTGTACGAGTGGCAGTTGCGTTTATATCCTGTAATCGGATATATTGGCTCCCAGGCATATCGCGACGTAGAAGCGTCCAGGCGTCACGCTCGCGCACCTAGCCCGTGTAGTTTGATGCAAACAGACGGATTCTATCGTAATACAACGTGTAGAACCGTTTGTACGAGTGGCTGTTGCGTTTATATCCTGTAATCGGATATATGAGCTCCCAGGCGTATCGCGGCATAGAAGCGTCCAGGCGTCATGCTCGCGCACATAACCCGTGTAGTTTGATGCAAACAGACGGATTCTACCGTAATACAACGCGTAGGGCCGTTTGTACGAATGGCAGTTGCGTGTATATCCTGTAATCGAATATATGGGCTCCCAGGAATATCGCGACATAGAAGCGTCCAGGCGTCATGCTCGCGCACGTAACCCATGTAGTTTGATGCAAACAGACGGATTCCACCGTAATGAAACGTGTAGGACCGTTTGTACGAGTGGCAGTTGCGTTTATATCCTGTAATCGGATATACAGGCTCCAAGGAATACCGCGACATAGAAGCGTCCAGGCGTCATGCTCGCGCACCTAACCGGTGTAGTTTGATGCAAACAGACGGATTCTGCCGTAATACACGGTGTAGGACCGTTTGTACGAGTGGCAGTTGCGTTTATATCCTGTAATCGGATATATGGGCTCCCAGGCATATCGCGACATAGAAGCGCCCAGGCGTCATGCTGGCGCATGTAACCCGTGTAGTTTGATGCAAACAGACGGATTCTACCGTAATACAACGTGTAGGACCGTTTGTACGAGTGGCAGTTGAGTTTATATCCTGTAATCGGATATATGGGCTCCCAGGCATATCGCGACATAGAAGCGCCCAGGCGTCATGCTGGCGCATGTAACCCGTGTAGTTTCATGCAAACAGACGGATTCTAATTTAATAAAACGTGTAGGACCGTTTGTACGAGTGGCAGTTGCGTTTATATCCTGTAATCGGATATATGGGCTCCCAGGCATATCGCGACATAGAAGCGTCCAGGCGTCATGCTCGCGCACGTAACCCGTGTAGTTTCATGCAAACAGACGGATTCCACCGTAATGAAACGTGTAGGACCGTTTGTACGAGTGGCAGTTGCGTCTATATCCTGTAATCGGATATATGGGCTCCCAGGCATATCGCGACATAGAAGCGTCCAGGCGTCATGCTCGCGCACGTAACCCGTGTAGTTTCATGCAAACAGACGGATTCTACCGTAATACAACGTGTAGGACCGTTTGTACGAGTCGCAGTTGAGTTTATATCCTGAAATCGGATATATGGGCTCCCAGGCATATCGCGACATAGAAGCGTCCAGGCGTCATGCTCGCGCACCTAACCCGTGTAGTTTGATGCAAACAGACGGATTCTACCGTAATACACGGTGTAGGACCATTTGTACGAGTGGCAGTTGCGTTTATATCCTGTAATCGGATATATGGGCTCCCAGGCATATCGCGACATAGAAGCGCCCAGGCGTCATGCTGGCGCATGTAACCCGTGTAGTTTCATGCAAACAGACGGATTCTAATGTAATAAAACGTGTAGGACCGTTTGTACGAGTGGCAGTTGCGTTTATATCCTGTAATCGGATATACGGGCTCCAAGGAATACCGCGACATAGAAGCGTCCAGGCGTCATGCTCGCGCACCTAACCCGTGTAGTTTGATGCAAACAGACGGATTCTACCGTAATACAACGTGTAGGACCGTTTGTACGAGTGGCAGTTGCGTTTATATCCTGTAATCGGATATACTTGCTCCAAGGAATATCGCGACATAGAAGCGTCCAGGCGTCATGCTCGCGCACCTAAGCCGTGTAGTATGATGCAAACAGACGGATTCTACCGTAATACACGGTGTAGGACCGTTTGTACGAGTGGCAGTTGCGTTTATATCCTGTAATCGGATATATGGGCTCCCAGGCATATCGCGACATAGAAGCGTCCAGGCGTCATGCTCGCGCACGTAACCCGTGTAGTTTGATGCAAACAGACGGATTCCACCGTAATGAAACGTGTAGGACCGTTTGTACGAGTGGCAGTTGCGTTTATATCCTGTAATCGGATATACGGGCTCCAAGGAATACCGCGACATAGAAGCGTCCAGGCGTCATGCTCGCGCACCTAACCCGTGTAGTTTGATGCAAACAGACTAATTCTACCGTAATACAACGTGTAGGACCGTTTGTACGAGTGGCAGTTGCGTTTATATCCTGTAATCGGATATACAGGCTCCAAGGAATATCGCGACATAGAAGCGTCCAGGCGTCATGCTCGCGCACCTAACCCGTGTAGTTTGATGCAAACAGACGGATTCTACAGTAATACACGGTGTAGGACCATTTGTACGAGTGGCAGTTGCGTTTATATCCTGTAATCGGATATATGGGCTCCCAGGCATATCGCGACATAGAAGCGCCCAGGCGTCATGCTGGCGCATGTAACCCGTGTAGTTTCATGCAAACAGACGGATTCTAACGTAATAAAACGTGTAGGACCGTTTGTACGAGTGGCAGTTGCGTTTATATCCTGTAATCGGATATACGGGCTCCAAGGAATACCGCGACATAGAAGCGTCCAGGCGTCATGCTCGGGCACCTAACCCGTGTAGTTTGATGCAAACAGACGGATTCTACCGTAATACAACGTGTAGGACCGTTTGTACGAGTGGCAGTTGCGTTTATATCCTGTAATCGGATATACTTGCTCCAAGGAATATCGCGACATAGAAGCGTCCAGGCGTCATGCTCGCGCACCTAAGCCGTGTAGTATGATGCAAACAGACGGATTCTACCGTAATACAATGCGTAGGGCCGTTTGTACGAGTGGCAGTTGCGTGTATATCCTGTAATCGAATATATGGGCTCCCAGGAATATCGCGACATAGAAGCGTCCAGGCGTCATGCTCGTTCACGTAACCCGTGTAGTTTGATGCAAACAGACGGATTCCACCGTAATGAAACGTGTAGGACCGTTTGTACGAGTGGCAGTTGCGTTTATATCCTGTAATCGGATATACGGGCTCCAAGGAATACCGCGACATAGAAGCGTCCAGGCGTCATGCTCGCGCACCTAACACGTGTAGTTTGATGCAAACAGACGGATTCTACCGTAATACACGGTGTAGGACCGTTTGTACGAGTGGCAGTTGCGTTTATATCCTGCAATCGGATATACAGGCTCCAAGGAATATCGCGACATAGAAGCGTCCAGGCGTCATGCTCGCGCACCTAACCCGTGTAGCATGATGCAAACAGACGGATTCTACCGTAATACACGGTGTAGGACCGTTTGTACGAGTGGCAGTTGCGTGTATATCCTGTAATCGAATATATGGGCTCCCAGGAATATCGCGATATAGAAGCGTCCAGTCGTCATGCTCGCGCACGTAACCCGTGTAGTTTGATGCAAACAGACGGATTCCACCGTAATGAAACGTGTAGGACCGTTTGTACGAGTGGCAGTTGCGTCTATATCCTGTAATCGGATATACGGGCTCCAAGGAATACCGCGACATAGAAGCGTCCAACGTCATGCTCGCGCACCTAACCCGTGTAGTTTGATGCAAACAGACGGATTCTACCGTAATACAACGTGTAGGACCGTTTGTACGAGTGGCAGTTGCGTTTATATCCTGTAATCGGATATACAGGCTCCAAGGAATATCGCGACATAGAAGCGTCCAGGCGTCATGCTCGCGCACCTAACCCGTGTAGTATGATGCAAACATACGGATTCTACCGTAATACACGGTGTAGGACCATTTGTACGAGTGGCAGTTGCGTTTATATCCTGTAATCGGATATATGGGCTCCCAGGCATATCGCGACATAGAAGCGCCCAGGCGTCATGCTGGCGCATGTAACCCGTGTAGTTTCATGCAAACAGACGGATTCTAACGTAATGAAACGTGTAGGACCGTTTGTACGAGTGGCAGTTGCGTCTATATCCTGTAATCGGATATACGGGCTCCAAGGAATACCGCGACATAGAAGCGTCCAGGCGTCATGCTCGCGCACCTAAGCCGTGTAGTACGATGCAAACAGACGGATTCTACCGTAATACAATGCGTAGGGCCGTTTGTACGAGTGGCAGTTGCGTGTATATCCTGTAATCGAATATATGGGCTCCCAGGAATATCGCGATATAGAAGCGTCCAGTCGTCATGCTCGCGCACGTAACCCGTGTAGTTTGATGCAAACAGACGGATTCCACCGTAATGAAACGTGTAGGACCGTTTGTACGAGTGGCAGTTGCGTCTATATCCTGTAATCGGATATACGGGCTCCAAGGAATACCGCGACATAGAAGCGTCCAGGCGTCATGCTCGCGCACCTAACCCGTGTAGTTTGATGCAAACAGACGGATTCTACCGTAATACAACGTGTAGGACCGTTTGTACGAGTGGCAGTTTCGTTTATATCCTGTAATCGGATATACAGGCTCCAAGGAATATCGCGACATAGAAGCGTCCAGGCGTCATGCTCGCGCACCTAACCCGTGTAGTATGATGCAAACAGACGGATTCTACCGTAATACACGGTGTAGGACCGTTTGTACGAGTGGCAGTTGCGTTTATATCCTGTAATCGGATATATGGGCTCCCAGGCATATCGCGACATAGAAGCGTCCAGGCGTCATGCTCGCGCACGTAACCCGTGTAGTTTCATGCAAACAGACGGATTCTACCGTAATACAACGTGTAGGACCGTTTGTACGAGTGGCAGTTGAGTTTATATCCTGAAATCGGATATATGGGCTCCCAGGCATATCGCGACATAGAAGCGTCCAGGCGTCATGCTCGCGCACCTAACCCGTGTAGTTTGATGCAAACAGACGGATTCTACCGTAATACACGGTGTAGGACCATTTGTACGAGTGGCAGTTGCGTTTATATCCTGTAATCGGATATATGGGCTCCCAGGCATATCGCGACATAGAAGCGCCCAGGCGTCATGCTGGCGCATGTAACCCGTGTAGTTTGATGCAAACAGACGGATTCCACCGTAATGAAACGTGTAGGACCGTTTGTACGAGTGGCAGTTGCGTCTATATCCTGTAATCGGATATACGGGCTCCAAGGAATACCGCGAGATAGAAGCGTCCAGGCGTCATGCTCGCGCACCTAACCCGTGTAGTTTGATGCAAACAGACGGATTCTACCGTAATACAACGTGTAGGACCGTTTGTACGAGTGGCAGTTGCGTTTATATCCTGTAATCGGATATACAGGCTCCAAGGAATATCGCGACATAGAAGCGTCCAGGCGTCATGCTCGCGCACCTAACCCGTGTAGTATGATGCAAACATACGGATTCTACCGTAATACACGGTGTAGGACCATTTGTACGAGTGGCAGTTGCGTTTATATCCTGTAATCGGATATATGGGCTCCCAGGCATATCGCGACATAGAACCGCCCAGGCGTCATGCTGGCGCATGTAACCCGTGTAGTTTCATGCAAACAGACGGATTCTAACGTAATGAAACGTGTAGGACCGTTTGTACGAGTGGCAGTTGCGTCTATATCCTGTAATCGGATATACGGGCTCCAAGGAATACCGCGACATAGAAGCGTCCAGGCGTCATGCTCGCGCACCTAAGCCGTGTAGTACGATGCAAACAGACGGATTCTACCGTAATACAACGTGTAGGACCGTTTGTACGAGTGGCAGTTGCGTTTATATCCTGTAATCGGATATACAGGCTCCAAGGAATATCGCGACATAGAAGCGTCCAGGCGTCATGCTCGCGCACCTAACCCGTGTAGTATGATGCAAACAGACGGATTCTACCGTAATACACGGTGTAGGACCGTTTGTACGAGTGGCAGTTGCGTGTATATCCTGTAATCGAATATATGGGCTCCCAGGAATATCGCGATATAGAAGCGTCCAGTCGTCATGCTCGCGCACGTAACCCGTGTAGTTTGATGCAAACAGACGGATTCCACCGTAATGAAACGTGTAGGACCGTTTGTACGAGTGGCAGTTGCGTCTATATCCTGTAATCGGATATACGGGCTCCAAGGAATACCGCGACATAGAAGCGTCCAGGCGTCATGCTCGCGCACCTAACCCGTGTAGTTTGATGCAAACAGACGGATTCTACCGTAATACAACGTGTAGGACCGTTTGTACGAGTGGCAGTTGCGGTTATATCCTGTAATCGGATATACAGGCTCCAAGGAATATCGCGACATAGAAGCGTCCAGGCGTCATGCTCGCGCACCTAACCCGTGTAGTATGATGCAAACAGACGGATTCTACCGTAATACACGGTGTAGGACCGTTTGTACGAGTGGCAGTTGCGTTTATATCCTGTAATCGGATATATGGGCTCCCAGGCATATCGCGACATAGAAGCGTCCAGGCGTCATGCTCGCGCACGTAACCCGTGTAGTTTCATGCAAACAGACGGATTCTACCGTAATACAACGTGTAGGACCGTTTGTACGAGTGGCAGTTGAGTTTATATCCTGAAATCGGATATATGGGCTCCCAGGCATATCGCGACATAGAAGCGTCCAGGCGTCATGGACGCGCACCTAACCCGTGTAGTTTGATGCAAACAGACGGATTCTACCGTAATACACGGTGTAGGACCATTTGTACGAGTGGCAGTTGTGTTTATATCCTGTAATCGGATATACAGGGTGAGTCAGTGACCTTGCACCAAACTGAAACCACGTATTTTGGGGGTCAATAGAAGCCTAAAAGTCCCGGAACACAAAGTTGAAATCTCAACCCTTTCGGAATTACAGGGGGCTGAAGTTTCAAGTTTTAAAAAATCATATCTTCCTACGGGATAATGCTAGCGTCACGGGTCTTTTTCTAGAATATGTGGGAGGGCCGGAGCTATGTGAAAAAAAATAGAAATCATTTAAAAATTATTATTAAGTCGCATTATTATTGATTTTATTGCACTTTTTCAATGAAGCAGCAACATTTTCAGGTACGAAAAAAATCACAGTCATTCTGTGATGCACCAAAAAAAATATCGCGTTGTGAAAAGTTTAAAATTTTAAGAAATGTGGCCAGGATAAATTATTTAAAGTTTTCCGCTAGCGATTCTCAATCCCGGGTTTACGGCTGCATGTGTCACTGCGGCGGTAGAAGGCTCGAAGTCGGCTCGGGTGTCTGTTTGCCTAGGTCAGTTAGGCCCAGCTTATCTCGAGGGCCTGCTACCGAACACCGCAGTGCGAGAGAGAGGGTGAGTGAGAGTGAGAGAGAGAAAAAAGGGTCAGGTTGATGAACTCTACAATGCTGCCATAAACCTGGGATTGAGAATCTCTAGCGGAAAACTCAATAATTTATCCTGGCCACATTTCTTAAAATTTTAAACTTTTCACAACGCGATATTTTTTTTGGTGCATCACAGAATGACTGTGATTTTTTTCGTACCTGAAAATGTTGCTCCTTCATCGAAAAAGTGCAATAAAATCAATAATAATGCGACTTAATAATAATTTTTAAATGATTTCTATTTTTTTTCACATAGCTCCGGCCCTCCCACATATTCTAGAAAAAGACCCGTGACGCTAGCATTATCCCGTAGGAAGATATGATTTTTTAAAACTTGAAACTTCAACCCCCTGTAATTCCGAAAGGGTTGAGATTTCAACTTTGTGTTCCCGGGCTTTTATGCTTCTATTGACCCCTAAAATACGTGGTTTCAGTTTGGTGCAAGGTCACTGACTCACCCTGTATGGGCTCCCAGGCATATCGCGACATAGAAGCGCCCAGGCGTCATGCTGGCGCATGTAACCCGTGTAGTTTCATGCAAACAGACGGATTCTAACGTAATGAAACGTGTAGGACCGTTTGTACGAGTGGCAGTTGCGTCTATATCCTGTAATCGGATATACGGGCTCCAAGGAATACCGCGACATAGAAGCGTCCAGGCGTCATGCTCGCGCACCTAACCCGTGTAGTTTGATGCAAACAGACGGATTCTACCGTAATACAACGTGTAGGACCGTTTGTACGAGTGGCAGTTGCGTTTATATCCTGTAATCGGATATACAGGCTCCCAGGCATATCGCGACATAGAAGCGTCCAGGCGTCATGCTCGGGCACCTAACCCGTGTAGTTTGATGCAAACAGACGGATTCTACCGTAATACAACGTGTAGGACCGTTTGTACGAGTGGCAGTTGCGTTTATATCCTGTAATCGGATATACTTGCTCCAAGGAATATCGCGACATAGAAGAATCCAGGCGTCATGCTCGCGCACCTAAGCCGTGTAGTATGATGCAAACAGACGGATTCTACCGTAATACAATGCGTAGGGCCGTTTGTACGAGTGGCAGTTGCGTGTATATCCTGTAATCGAATATATGGGCTCCCAGGAATATCGCGACATAGAAGCGTCCAGGCGTCATGCTCGTTTGTTTGTTTGTTTTTGATTTTCGGAACCGACTGCTAAGGTCATATGTCCTAGGACCTACCGTTTTAAGTGGGATCCGAACCACTATGTGCGCAACAGTACGTGGTGTTTCTCAAAGATAGGGGAAAAAACATCCTTTCGGATGTCACCCATCCGAGTACTAATCACGCCCAACCTTGCTTGACTTCGGTGATCGAACGGGAACCGGTATTTCCAAGGAGGCAAAGACCGTTGGCGTCATGCTCGTTCACGTAACCCGTGTAGTTTGATGCAAACAGACGGATTCCACCGTAATGAAACGTGTAGAACCGTTTGTACGAGTGGCAGTTGCGTTTATATCCTGTAATCGGATATACAGGCTCCAAGGAATATCGCGACATAGAAGCGTCCAGGCGTCATGCTCGCGCACCTAACCCGTGTAGTTTGATGCAAACAGACGGATTCCACCGTAATGAAACGTGTAGGACCGTTTGTACGAGTGGCAGTTGCGTCTATATCCTGTAATCGGATATACGGGCTCCAAGGAATACCGCGACATAGAAGCGTCCAGGCGTCATGCTCGCGCACCTAACCCGTGTAGTTTGATGCAAACAGACGGATTCTACCGTAATACAACGTGTAGGACCGTTTGTACGAGTGGCAGTTGCGTTTATATCCTGTAATCGGATATACGGGCTCCAAGGAATACCGCGACATAGAAGCGTCCAGGCGTCATGCTCGCGCACCTAACCCGTGTAGTTTGATGCAAACAGACGGATTCTACCGTAATACAACGTGTAGGACCGTTTGTACGAGTGGCAGTTGCGTTTATATCCTGTAATCGGATATACAGGCTCCAAGGAATATCGCGACATAGAAGCGTCCAGGCGTCATGCTCGCGCACCTAACCCGTGTAGTTTGATGCAAACAGACGGATTCCACCGTAATGAAACGTGTAGGACCGTTTGTACGAGTGGCAGTTGCGTCTATATCCTGTAATCGGATATACGGGCTCCAAGGAATACCGCGACATAGAAGCGTCCAGGCGTCATGCTCGCGCACCTAACCCGTGTAGTTTGATGCAAACAGACGGATTCTACCGTAATACAACGTGTAGGACCGTTTGTACGAGTGGCAGTTGCGTTTATATCCTGTAATCGGATATACAGGCTCCCAGGCATATCGCGACATAGAAGCGTCCAGGCGTCATGCTCGCGCACCTAACCCGTGTAGTTTGATGCAAACAGACGGATTCTACCGTAATGCACGGTGTAGGACCATTTGTACGAGTGGCAGTTGCGTTTATATCCTGTAATCGGATATACGGGCTCCAAGGAATACCGCGACATAGAAGCGTCCAGGCGTCATGCTCGCGCACCTAACCCGTGTAGTTTGATGCAAACAGACGGATTCTACCGTAATACAACGTGTAGGACCGTTTGTACGAGTGGCAGTTGCGTTTATATCCTGTAATCGGATATACAGGCTCCAAGGAATATCGCGACATAGAAGCGTCCAGGCGTCATGCTCGCGCACCTAACCCGTGTAGTTTGATGCAAACAGACGGATTCCACCGTAATGAAACGTGTAGGACCGTTTGTACGAGTGGCAGTTGCGTCTATATCCTGTAATCGGATATACGGGCTCCAAGGAATACCGCGACATAGAAGCGTCCAGGCGTCATGCTCGCGCACCTAACCCGTGTAGTTTGATGCAAACAGACGGATTCTACCGTAATACAACGTGTAGGACCGTTTGTACGAGTGGCAGTTGCGTTTATATCCTGTAATCGGATATACAGGCTCCCAGGCATATCGCGACATAGAAGCGTCCAGGCGTCATGCTCGCGCACCTAACCCGTGTAGTTTGATGCAAACAGACGGATTCTACCGTAATGCACGGTGTAGGACCATTTGTACGAGTGGCAGTTGCGTTTATATCCTGTAATCGGATATACTTGCTCCAAGGAATATCGCGACATAGAAGCGTCCAGGCGTCATGCTCGCGCACCTAAGCCGTGTAGTATGATGCAAACAGACGGATTCTACCGTAATACAATGCGTAGGGCCGTGTGTACGAGTGGCAGTTGCGTGTATATCCTGTAATCGAATATATGGGCTCCCAGGAATATCGCGACATAGAAGCGTCCAGGCGTCATGCTCGCGCACGTAACCCGTGTAGTTTGATGCAAACAGACGGATTCCACCGTAATGAAACGTGTAGGACCGTTTGTACGAGTGGCAGTTGCGTTTATATCCTGTAATCGGATATACGGGCTCCAAGGAATACCGCGACATAGAAGCGTCCAGGCGTCATGCTCGCGCACCTAACCCGTGTAGTTTGATGCAAACAGACGGATTCTACCGTAATACAACGTGTAGGACCGTTTGTACGAGTGGCAGTTGCGTTTATATCCTGTAATCGGATATACACTCTCCCAGGCATATCGCGACATAGAAGCGTCCAGGCGTCATGCTCGCGCACCTAACCCGTGTAGTTTGATGCAAACAGACGGATTCCACCGTAATGAAACGTGTAGGACCGTTTGTACGAGTGGCAGTTGCGTTTATATCCTGTAATCGGATATACAGGCTCCAAGGAATATCGCGACATAGAAGCGTCCAGGCGTCATGCTCGCGCACCTAACCCGTGTAGTTTGATGCAAACAGACGGATTCTACAGTAATACACGGTGTAGGACCATTTGTACGAGTGGCAGTTGCGTTTATATCCTGTAATCGGATATATGGGCTCCCAGGCATATCGCGACATAGAAGCGCCCAGGCGTCATGCTGGCGCATGTAACCCGTGTAGTTTCATGCAAACAGACGGATTCTAACGTAATAAAACGTGTAGGACCGTTTGTACGAGTGGCAGTTGCGTTTATATCCTGTAATCGGATATACGGGCTCCAAGGAATACCGCGACATAGAAGCGTCCAGGCGTCATGCTCGGGCACCTAACCCGTGTAGTTTGATGTAAACAGACGGATTCTACCGTAATACAACGTGTAGGACCGTTTGTACGAGTGGCAGTTGCGTTTATATCCTGTAATCGGATATACGGGCTCCAAGGAATACCGCGACATGGAAGCGTCCAGGCGTCATGCTCGCGCACCTAACCCGTGTAGTATGATGCAAACAGACGGATTCTACCGTAATACACGGTGTAGGACCGTTTGTACGAGTGGCAGTTGCGTTTATATCCTGTAATCGGATATATTGGCCCCCAGGCATATCGCGACATAGAAGCGTCCAGGCGTCATGCTCGCGCACGTAACCCGTGTAGTTTGATGCAAACAGACGGACTCCACCGTAATACAACGTGTAGAACCGTCTGTACGAGTGGCAGTTGCGTTTATATCCTGTAATCGGATATATTGGCTCCCAGGCATATCGCGACATAGAAGCGTCCAGGCGTCATGCTCGCGCACCTAACCCGTGTAGTATGATGCAAACAGACGGATTCTACCGTAATACACAGTGTAGGACCGTTTGTACGAGTGGCAGTTGCGTTTATATCCTGTAATCGGATATATGGGCTCTCAGGCATATCGCGACATAGAAGCGTCCAGGCGTCATGCTCGCGCACCTAACCCGTGTACTTTGATGCAAACAGACGGATTCTACCGTAATACAACGTGTAGGACCGTTTGTACGAGTGGCAGTTGCGTTTATATCCTGAAATCGGATATATAGGCTCCCAGGCATATCGCGACACAGAAGCGTCCAGGCGTCATGCTCGCGCACATAACCCGTGTAGTTTGATGCAAACAGACGGATTCTACCGTAATACAACGCGTAGGGCCGTTTGTACGAGTGGCAGTTGCGTGTATATCCTGTAATCGAATATATGGGCTCCCAGGAATATCGCGACATAGAAGCGTCCAGGCGTCACGCTCGCGCACGTAACCCGTGTAGTTTGATGCAAACAGATGGATTCCACCGTAATGAAACGTGTAGGACCGTTTGTACGAGTGGCAGTTGCGTTTATATCCTGTAATCGGATATACAGGCTCAAGGAATATCGCGACATAGAAGCGTCCAGGCGTCATGCTCGCGCACCTAACCCGTGTAGTTTGATGCAAACAGACGGATTCTACCGTAATACAACGTGTAGGACCGTTTGTACGAGTGGCTGTTGCGTTTATATCCTGTAATCGGATATGTGAGCTCCCAGGCGTATCGCGACATAGAAGCGTCCAGGCGTCATGCTCGCGCACGTAACCCGTGTAGTTTGATGCAAACAGACGGACTCCACCGTAATACAACGTGTAGAACCGTTTGTACGAGTGGCAGTTGCGTTTATATCCTGTAATCGGATATATGGGCTCTCAGGCATATCGCGACATAGAAGCGTCCAGGCGTCATGCTCGCGCACCTAACCCGTGTAGTATGATGCAAACAGACGGATTCTACCGTAATACACAGTGTAGGACCGTTTGTACGAGTGGCAGTTGCGTTTATATCCTGTAATCGGATATATGGGCTCTCAGGCATATCGCGACATAGAAGCGTCCAGGCGTCATGCTCGCGCACCTAACCCGTGTACTTTGATGCAAACAGACGGATTCTACCGTAATACAACGTGTAGGACCGTTTGTACGAGTGGCAGTTGCGTTTATATCCTGAAATCGGATATATAGGCTCCCAGGCATATCGCGACATAGAAGCGTCCAGGCGTCATGCTCGCGCACATAACCCGTGTAGTTTGATGCAAGCAGACGGATTCTACCGTAATACAACGCGTAGTGCCGTTTGTACGAGTGGCAGTTGCGTGTATATCCTGTAATCGAATATATGGGCTCCCAGGAATATCGCGACATAGAAGCGTCCAGGCGTCACGCTCGCGCACGTAACCCGTGTAGTTTGATGCAAACAGATGGATTCCACCGTAATGAAACGTGTAGGACCGTTTGTACGAGTGGCAGTTGCGTTTATATCCTGTAATCGGATATACAGGCTCAAGGAATATCGCGACATAGAAGCGTCCAGGCGTCATGCTCGCGCACCTAACCCGTGTAGTTTGATGCAAACAGACGGATTCTACCGTAATACAACGTGTAGGACCGTTTGTACGAGTGGCTGTTGCGTTTATATCCTGTAATCGGATATGTGAGCTCCCAGGCGTATCGCGACATAGAAGCGTCCAGGCGTCATGCTCGCGCACGTAACCCGTGTAGTTTGATGCAAACAGACGGACTCCACCGTAATACAACGTGTAGGACCGTTTGTACGAGTGGCAGTTGCGTTTATATCCTGTAATCGGATATATGGGCCCTCAGGCATATCGCGACATAGAAGCGTCCAGGCGTCATGCTCGCGCACCTAACCCGTGTACTTTGATGCAAACAGACGGATTCTACCGTAATACAACGTGTAGGACCGTTTGTACGAGTGGCAGTTGCGTTTATATCCTGAAATCGGATATATAGGCTCCCAGGCATATCGCGACATAGAAGCGTCCAGGCGTCATGCTCGCGCACATAACCCGTGTAGTTTGATGCAAACAGACGGATTCTACCGTAATACAACGCGTAGGGCCGTTTGTACGAGTGGCAGTTGCGTGTATATCCTGTAATCGAATATATGGGCTCCCAGGAATATCGCGACATAGAAGCGTCCAGGCGTCACGCTCGCGCACGTAACCCGTGTAGTTTGATGCAAACAGATGGATTCCACCGTAATGAAACGTGTAGGACCGTTTGTACGAGTGGCAGTTGCGTTTATATCCTGTAATCGGATATACAGGCTCAAGGAATATCGCGACATAGAAGCGTCCAGGCGTCATGCTCGCGCACCTAACCCGTGTAGTTTGATGCAAACAGACGGATTCTACCGTAATACAACGTGTAGGACCGTTTGTACGAGTGGCTGTTGCGTTGATATCCTGTAATCGGATATGTGAGCTCCCAGGCGTATCGCGGCATAGAAGCGTCCAGGCGTCATGCACGCGCACATAAAACGTGTAGTTTGATGCAAACAGACGGATTCTACCGTAATACAACGCGTAGAACCGTTTGTACGAGTGGCAGTTGCGTTTATATCCTGTAATCGGATATACGGGCTCCAAGGAATACCGCGACATGGAAGCGTCCAGGCGTCATGCTCGCGCACCTAACCCGTGTAGTATGATGCAAACAGACGGATTCTACCGTAATACACGGTGTAGGACCGTTTGTACGAGTGGCAGTTGCGTTTATATCCTGTAATCGGATATATTGGCTCCCAGGCATATCGCGACATAGAAGCGTCCAGGCGTCATGCTCGCGCACGTAACCCGTGTAGTTTGATGCAAACAGACGGACTCCACCGTAATACAACGTGTAGAACCGTTTGTACGAGTGGCAGTTGCGTTTATATCCTGTAATCGGATATACAGGCTCCAAGGAATATCGCGACATAGAAGCGTCCAGGCGTCATGCTCGCGCACCTAACCCGTGTAGTATGATGCAAACAGACGGATTCTACCGTAATACACAGTGTAGGGCCGTTTGTACGAGTGGCAGTTGCGTTTATATCCTGTAATCGGATATATGGGCTCTCAGGCATATCGCGACATAGAAGCGTCCAGGCGTCATGCTCGCGCACCTAACCCGTGTACTTTGATGCAAACAGACGGATTCTACCGTAATACAACGTGTAGGACCGTTTGTACGAGTGGCAGTTGCGTTTATATCCTGAAATCGGATATATAGGCTCCCAGGCATATCGCGACATAGAAGCGTCCAGGCGTCATGCTCGCGCACATAACCCGTGTAGTTTGATGCAAACAGACGGATTCTACCGTAATACAACGCGTAGGGCCGTTTGTACGAGTGGCAGTTGCGTGTATATCCTGTAATCGAATATATGGGCTCCCAGGAATATCGCGACATAGAAGCGTCCAGGCGTCACGCTCGCGCACGTAACCCGTGTAGTTTGATGCAAACAGATGGATTCCACCGTAATACAACGTGTAGAACCGTTTGTACGAGTGGCAGTTGCGTTTATATCCTGTAATCGGATATACGGGCTCCAAGGAATATCGCGACATAGAAGCGTCCAGGCGTCATGCTCGCGCACCTAACCCGTGTAGTATGATGCAAACAGACGGATTCTACCGTAATACACAGTGTAGGGCCGTTTGTACGAGTGGCAGTTGCGTTTATATCCTGTAATCGGATATATGGGCTCTCAGGCATATCGCGACATAGAAGCGTCCAGGCGTCATGCTCGCGCACCTAACCCGTGTACTTTGATGCAAACAGACGGATTCTACCGTAATACAACGTGTAGGACCGTTTGTACGAGTGGCAGTTGCGTTTATATCCTGAAATCGGATATATAGGCTCCCAGGCATATCGCGACATAGAAGCGTCCAGGCGTCATGCTCGCGCACATAACCCGTGTAGTTTGATGCAAACAGACGGATTCTACCGTAATACAACGCGTAGGGCCGTTTGTACGAGTGGCAGTTGCGTGTATATCCTGTAATCGAATATATGGGCTCCCAGGAATATCGCGACATAGAAGCGTCCAGGCGTCACGCTCGCGCACGTAACCCGTGTAGTTTGATGCAAACAGATGGATTCCACCGTAATGAAACGTGTAGAACCGTTTGTACGAGTGGCAGTTGCGTTTATATCCTGTAATCGGATATACGGGCTCCAAGGAATACCGCGACATAGAAGCGTCCAGGCGTCATGCTCGCGCACCTAACCCGTGTAGTTTGATGCAAACAGACGGATTCTACCGTAATACAACGTGTAGGACCGTTTGTACGAGTGGCAGTTGCGTTTATATCCTGTAATCGGATATACAGGCTCCAAGGAATATCGCGACATAGAAGCGTCCAGGCGTCATGCTCGCGCACGTAACCCGTGTAGTTTGATGCAAACAGACGGACTCCACCGTAATACAACGTGTAGAACCGTTTGTACGAGTGGCAGTTGCGTTTATATCCTGTAATCGGATATACGGGCTCCAAGGAATACCGCGACATAGAAGCGTCCAGGCGTCATGCTCGCGCACCTAACCCGTGTAGTTTGATGCAAACAGACGGATTCTACCGTAATACAACGTGTAGGACCGTTTGTACGAGTGGCAGTTGCGTTTATATCCTGTAATCGGATATACAGGCTCCAAGGAATATCGCGACATAGAAGCGTCCAGGCGTCATGCTCGCGCACCTAACCCGTGTAGTATGATGCAAACAGACGGATTCTACCGTAATACAACGTGTAGGACCGTTTGTACGAGTGGCTGTTGCGTTTATATCCTGTAATCGGATATATGAGCTCCGAGGCGTATCGCGGCATAGAAGCGTCCAGGCGTCATGCTCGCGCACCTAACCCGTGTAGTATGATGCAAACAGACGGATTCTACCGTAATACAACGTGTAGGACCGTTTGTACGAGTGGCTGTTGCGTTTATATCCTGTAATCGGATATATGAGCTCCCAGGCGTATCGCGGCATAGAAGCGTCCAGGCGTCATGCTCGCGCACATAGCCCGTGTAGTTTGATGCAAACAGACGGATTCTACAGCAATACAACGTGTAGGACCGTCTGTACGAGTGGCAGTTGCGTTTATATCCTGTAATCGGATATATTGGCTCCCAGGCATATCGCGACATAGAAGCGTCCAGGCGTCATGCTCGCGCACGTAACCCGTGTAGTTTGATGCAAACAGACGGACTCCACCGTAATACAACGTGTAGAACCGTTTGTACGAGTGGCAGTTGCGTTTATATCCTGTAATCGGATATACGGGCTCCAAGGAATACCGCGACATGGAAGCGTCCAGGCGTCATGCTCGCGCACCTAACCCGTGTAGTATGATGCAAACAGACGGATTCTACCGTAATACACGGTGTAGGACCGTTTGTACGAGTGGCAGTTGCGTTTATATCCTGTAATCGGATATA
This sequence comes from Trypoxylon attenuatum, assembly GCA_963989405.1. Taxonomy (NCBI): domain Eukaryota; kingdom Metazoa; phylum Arthropoda; class Insecta; order Hymenoptera; family Crabronidae; genus Trypoxylon; species Trypoxylon attenuatum. The sequence continues at coordinate 15,930 of CAXDIT010000120.1, read as the reverse complement.
TTGGCCCCCAGGCATATCGCGACATAGAAGCGTCCAGGCGTCATGCTCGCGCACGTAACCCGTGTAGTTTGATGCAAACAGACGGACTCCACCGTAATACAACGTGTAGAACCGTCTGTACGAGTGGCAGTTGCGTTTATATCCTGTAATCGGATATATTGGCTCCCAGGCATATCGCGACATAGAAGCGTCCAGGCGTCATGCTCGCGCACCTAACCCGTGTAGTATGATGCAAACAGACGGATTCTACCGTAATACACAGTGTAGGACCGTTTGTACGAGTGGCAGTTGCGTTTATATCCTGTAATCGGATATATGGGCTCTCAGGCATATCGCGACATAGAAGCGTCCAGGCGTCATGCTCGCGCACCTAACCCGTGTACTTTGATGCAAACAGACGGATTCTACCGTAATACAACGTGTAGGACCGTCTGTACGAGTGGCAGTTGCGTTTATATCCTGTAATCGGATATATTGGCTCCCAGGCATATCGCGACATAGAAGCGTCCAGGCGTCATGCTCGCGCACGTAACCCGTGTAGTTTGATGCAAACAGACGGATTCTACCGTAATACAACGTGTAGGACCGTTTGTACGAGTGGCTGTTGCGTTTATATCCTGTCATCGGATATGTGAGCTCCCAGGCGTATCGCGGCATAGAAGCGTCCAGGCGTCATGCACGCGCACATAAAACGTGTAGTTTGATGCAAACAGACGGATTCTACCGTAATACAACGTGTAGAACCGTTTGTACGAGTGGCAGTTGCGTTTATATCCTGTAATCGGATATACGGGCTCCAAGGAATACCGCGACATGGAAGCGTCCAGGCGTCATGCTCGCGCACCTAACCCGTGTAGTATGATGCAAACAGACGGATTCTACCGTAATACACGGTGTAGGACCGTTTGTACGAGTGGCAGTTGCGTTTATATCCTGTAATCGGATATATTGGCCCCCAGGCATATCGCGACATAGAAGCGTCCAGGCGTCATGCTCGCGCACGTAACCCGTGTAGTTTGATGCAAACAGACGGACTCCACCGTAATACAACGTGTAGAACCGTCTGTACGAGTGGCAGTTGCGTTTATATCCTGTAATCGGATATATTGGCTCCCAGGCATATCGCGACATAGAAGCGTCCAGGCGTCATGCTCGCGCACCTAACCCGTCTACTTTGATGCAAACAGACGGATTCTACCGTAATACAACGTGTAGGACCGTTTGTACGAGTGGCAGTTGCGTGTATATCCTGTAATCGAATATATGGGCTCCCAGGAATATCGCGACATAGAAGCGTCCAGGCGTCACGCTCGCGCACGTAACCCGTGTAGTTTGATGCAAACAGATGGATTCCACCGTAATGAAACGTGTAGGACCGTTTGTACGAGTGGCAGTTGCGTTTATATCCTGTAATCGGATATACAGGCTCAAGGAATATCGCGACATAGAAGCGTCCAGGCGTCATGCTCGCGCACCTAACCCGTGTAGTTTGATGCAAACAGACGGATTCTACCGTAATACAACGTGTAGGACCGTTTGTACGAGTGGCTGTTGCGTTTATATCCTGTAATCGGATATGTGAGCTCCCAGGCGTATCGCGACATAGAAGCGTCCAGGCGTCATGCTCGCGCACGTAACCCGTGTAGTTTGATGCAAACAGACGGACTCCACCGTAATACAACGTGTAGAACCGTTTGTACGAGTGGCAGTTGCGTTTATATCCTGTAATCGGATATATGGGCTCTCAGGCATATCGCGACATAGAAGCGTCCAGGCGTCATGCTCGCGCACCTAACCCGTGTAGTATGATGCAAACAGACGGATTCTACCGTAATACACAGTGTAGGACCGTTTGTACGAGTGGCAGTTGCGTTTATATCCTGTAATCGGATATATGGGCTCTCAGGCATATCGCGACATAGAAGCGTCCAGGCGTCATGCTCGCGCACCTAACCCGTGTACTTTGATGCAAACAGACGGATTCTACCGTAATACAACGTGTAGGACCGTTTGTACGAGTGGCAGTTGCGTTTATATCCTGAAATCGGATATATAGGCTCCCAGGCATATCGCGACATAGAAGCGTCCAGGCGTCATGCTCGCGCACATAACCCGTGAAGTTTGATGCAAACAGACGGATTCTACCGTAATACAACGCGTAGGGCCGTTTGTACGAGTGGCAGTTGCGTGTATATCCTGTAATCGAATATATGGGCTCCCAGGAATATCGCGACATAGAAGCGTCCAGGCGTCACGCTCGCGCACGTAACCCGTGTAGTTTGATGCAAACAGATGGATTCCACCGTAATGAAACGTGTAGGACCGTTTGTACGAGTGGCAGTTGCGTTTATATCCTGTAATCGGATATACAGGCTCAAGGAATATCGCGACATAGAAGCGTCCAGGCGTCATGCTCGCGCACCTAACCCGTGTAGTTTGATGCAAACAGACGGATTCTACCGTAATACAACGTGTAGGACCGTTTGTACGAGTGGCTGTTGCGTTTATATCCTGTAATCGGATATGTGAGCTCCCAGGCGTATCGCGACATAGAAGCGTCCAGGCGTCATGCTCGCGCACGTAACCCGTGTAGTTTGATGCAAACAGATGGATTCCACCGTAATGAAACGTGTAGGACCGTTTGTACGAGTGGCAGTTGCGTTTATATCCTGTAATCGGATATACAGGCTCAAGGAATATCGCGACATAGAAGCGTCCAGGCGTCATGCTCGCGCACCTAACCCGTGTAGTTTGATGCAAACAGACGGATTCTACCGTAATACAACGTGTAGGACCGTTTGTACGAGTGGCTGTTGCGTTTATATCCTGTCATCGGATATGTGAGCTCCCAGGCGTATCGCGGCATAGAAGCGTCCAGGCGTCATGCACGCGCACATAAAACGTGTAGTTTGATGCAAACAGACGGATTCTACCGTAATACAACGCGTAGAACCGTTTGTACGAGTGGCAGTTGCGTTTATATCCTGTAATCGGATATACGGGCTCCAAGGAATACCGCGACATGGAAGCGTCCAGGCGTCATGCTCGCGCACCTAACCCGTGTAGTATGATGCAAACAGACGGATTCTACCGTAATACACGGTGTAGGACCGGTGGTACGAGTGGCAGTTGCGTTTATATCCTGTAATCGGATATATTGGCTCCCAGGCATATCGCGACATAGAAGCGTCCAGGCGTCATGCTCGCGCACGTAACCCGTGTAGTTTGATGCAAACAGACGGACTCCACCGTAATACAACGTGTAGAACCGTTTGTACGAGTGGCAGTTGCGTTTATATCCTGTAATCGGATATATGAGCTCCCAGGCGTATCGCGGCATAGAAGCGTCCAGGCGTCATGCTCGCGCACATAACCCGTGTAGTTTGATGCAAACAGACGGATTCTACAGCAATACAACGTGTAGGACCGTCTGTACGAGTGGCAGTTGCGTTTATATCCTGTAATCGGATATATTGGCTCCCAGGCATATCGCGACATAGAAGCGTCCAGGCGTCATGCTCGCGCACGTAACCCGTGTAGTTTGATGCAAACAGGCGGATTCTACCGTAATACAACGTGTAGGACCGTTTGTACGAGTGGCAGTTGCGTTTATATCCTGTAATCGGATATACAGGCTCCAAGGAATATCGCGACATAGAAGCGTCCAGGCGTCATGCTCGCGCACGTAACCCGTGTAGTTTGATGCAAACAGACGGACTCCACCGTAATACAACGTGTAGAACCGTTTGTACGAGTGGCAGTTGCGTTTATATCCTGTAATCGGATATACGGGCTCCAAGGAATACCGCGACATAGAAGCGTCCAGGCGTCATGCTCGCGCACCTAACCCGTGTAGTTTGATGCAAACAGACGGATTCTACCGTAATACAACGTGTAGGACCGTTTGTACGAGTGGCAGTTGCGTTTATATCCTGTAATCGGATATACAGGCTCCAAGGAATATCGCGACATAGAAGCGTCCAGGCGTCATGCTCGCGCACCTAACCCGTGTAGTATGATGCAAACAGACGGATTCTACCGTAATACAACGTGTAGGACCGTTTGTACGAGTGGCTGTTGCGTTTATATCCTGTAATCGGATATATGAGCTCCCAGGCGTATCGCGGCATAGAAGCGTCCAGGCGTCATGCTCGCGCACATAGCCCGTGTAGTTTGATGCAAACAGACGGATTCTACAGCAATACAACGTGTAGGACCGTCTGTACGAGTGGCAGTTGCGTTTATATCCTGTAATCGGATATATTGGCTCCCAGGCATATCGCGACATAGAAGCGTCCAGGCGTCATGCTCGCGCACGTAACCCGTGTAGTTTGATGCAAACAGACGGACTCCACCGTAATACAACGTGTAGAACCGTTTGTACGAGTGGCAGTTGCGTTTATATCCTGTAATCGGATATACGGGCTCCAAGGAATACCGCGACATGGAAGCGTCCAGGCGTCATGCTCGCGCACCTAACCCGTGTAGTATGATGCAAACAGACGGATTCTACCGTAATACACGGTGTAGGACCGTTTGTACGAGTGGCAGTTGCGTTTATATCCTGTAATCGGATATATTGGCCCCCAGGCATATCGCGACATAGAAGCGTCCAGGCGTCATGCTCGCGCACGTAACCCGTGTAGTTTGATGCAAACAGACGGACTCCACCGTAATACAACGTGTAGAACCGTTTGTACGAGTGGCAGTTGCGTTTATATCCTGTAATCGGATATACGGGCTCCAAGGAATACCGCGACATAGAAGCGTCCAGGCGTCATGCTCGCGCACCTAACCCGTGTAGTTTGATGCAAACAGACGGATTCTACCGTAATACAACGTGTAGGACCGTTTGTACGAGTGGCAGTTGCGTTTATATCCTGTAATCGGATATACAGGCTCCAAGGAATATCGCGACATAGAAGCGTCCAGGCGTCATGCTCGCGCACCTAACCCGTGTAGTATGATGCAAACAGACGGATTCTACCGTAATACACAGTGTAGGACCGTTTGTACGAGTGGCAGTTGCGTTTATATCCTGTAATCGGATATATGGGCTCTCAGGCATATCGCGACATAGAAGCGTCCAGGCGTCATGCTCGCGCACATAACCCGTGTAGTTTGATGCAAACAGACGGATTCTACCGTAATACAATGCGTAGGGCCGTTTGTACGAGTGGCAGTTGCGTGTATATCCTGTAATCGAATATATGGGCTCCCAGGCATATCGCGACATAGAAGCGTCCAGGCGTCACGCTCGCGCACGTAACCCGTGTAGTTTGATGCAAACAGACGGATTCCACCGTAATCAAACGTGTAGGACCGTTTGTACGAGTGGCAGTTGCGTTTATATCCTGTAATCGGATATACGGGCTCCAAGGAATACCGCGACATAGAAGCGTCCAGGCGTCATGCTCGCGCACCTAACCCGTGTAGTTTGATGCAAACAGACGGATTCTACCGTAATACAACGTGTAGGACCGTTTGTACGAATGGCAGTTGCGTTTATATCCTGTAATCGGATATATGGGCTCCCAGGCATATCGCGACATAGAAGCGCCCAGGCGTCATGCTGGCGCATGTAACCCGTGTAGTTTGATGCAAACAGACGGATTCTACAGCAATACAACGTGTTGGACCGTCTGTACGAGTGGCAGTTGCGTTTATATCCTGTAATCGGATATATGAGCTCCCAGGCGTATCGCGGCATAGAAGCGTCCAGGCGTCATGCTCGCGCACATAACCCGTGTAGTTTGATGCAAAGAGACGGATTCTACCGTAATACAATGCGTAGGGCCGTTTGTACGAGTGGCAGTTGCGTGTATATCCTGTAATCGAATATATGGGCTCCCAGGAATATCGCGACATAGAAGCGTCCAGGCGTCATGCTCGCGCACGTAACCCGTGTAGTTTGATGCAAACAGACGGATTCCACCGTAATGAAACGTGTAGGACCGTTTGTACGAGTGGCAGTTGCGTTTATATCCTGTAATCGGATATACGGGCTCCAAAGAATACCGCGACATAGAAGCGTCCAGGCGTCATGCTCGCGCCCCTAACCCGTGTAGTATGATGCAAACAGACGGATTCTACCGTAATACACGGTGTAGGACCGTTTGTACGAGTGGCAGTTGCGTTTATATCCTGTAATCGGATATATGGGCTCCCAGGCATATCGCGACATAGAAGCGTCCAGGCGTCATGCTCGCGCACCTAACCCGTGTAGTTTGATGCAAACAGACGGATTCTACCGTAATACAACGTGTAGGACCGTTTGTACGAGTGACAGTTGCGTTTATATCCTGAAATCGGATATATAGGCTCCCAGGCATATCGCGACATAGAAGCGTCCAGGCGTCATGCTCGCGCACGTAACCCGTGTAGTTTCATGCAAACAGACGGATTCTAACGTAATACAACGTGTAGGACCGTTTGTACGAGTGGCAGTTGCGTTTATATCCTGAAATCGGATATATGGGCTCCCAGGCATATCGCGAAATAGAAGCGTCCAGGCGTCATGCTCGCGCACATAACCCGTGTAGTTTGATGCAAACAGACGGATTCTACCGTAATACAATGCGTAGGGCCGTTTGTACGAGTGGCAGTTGCGTGTATATCCTGTAATCGAATATATGGGCTCCCAGGCATATCGCGACATAGAAGCGTCCAGGCGTCACGCTCGCGCACGTAACCCGTGTAGTTTGATGCAAACAGACGGATTCCACCGTAATCAAACGTGTAGGACCGTTTGTACGAGTGGCAGTTGCGTTTATATCCTGTAATCGGATATACGGGCTCCAAGGAATACCGCGACATAGAAGCGTCCAGGCGTCATGCTCGCGCACCTAACCCGTGTAGTTTGATGCAAACAGACGGATTCTACCGTAATACAACGTGTAGGACCGTTTGTACGAATGGCAGTTGCGTTTATATCCTGTAATCGGATATATGGGCTCCCAGGCATATCGCGACATAGAAGCGCCCAGGCGTCATGCTGGCGCATGTAACCCGTGTAGTTTGATGCAAACAGACGGATTCTACAGCAATACAACGTGTTGGACCGTCTGTACGAGTGGCAGTTGCGTTTATATCCTGTAATCGGATATATGAGCTCCCAGGCGTATCGCGGCATAGAAGCGTCCAGGCGTCATGCTCGCGCACATAACCCGTGTAGTTTGATGCAAAGAGACGGATTCTACCGTAATACAATGCGTAGGGCCGTTTGTACGAGTGGCAGTTGCGTGTATATCCTGTAATCGAATATATGGGCTCCCAGGAATATCGCGACATAGAAGCGTCCAGGCGTCATGCTCGCGCACGTAACCCGTGTAGTTTGATGCAAACAGACGGATTCCACCGTAATGAAACGTGTAGGACCGTTTGTACGAGTGGCAGTTGCGTTTATATCCTGTAATCGGATATACGGGCTCCAAGGAATACCGCGACATAGAAGCGTCCAGGCGTCATGCTCGCGCCCCTAACCCGTGTAGTATGATGCAAACAGACGGATTCTACCGTAATACACGGTGTAGGACCGTTTGTACGAGTGGCAGTTGCGTTTATATCCTGTAATCGGATATATGGGCTCCCAGGCATATCGCGACATAGAAGCGCCCAGGCGTCATGCTGGCGCACATAGCCCGTGTAGTTTGATGCAAACAGACGGATTCCACCGTAATGAAACGTGTAGGACCGTTTGTACGAGTGGCAGTTGCGTCTGTATCCTGTAATCGGATATACGGGCTCCAAGGAATACCGCGACATAGAAGCGTCCAGGCGTCATGCTCGCGCCCCTAACCCGTGTAGTTTGATGCAAACAGACGGATTCTACCGTAATAAAACGTGTAGGACCGTTTGTACGAGTGGCAGTTGCGTTTATATCCTGTAATCGGATATACAGGCTCCAAGGAATATCGCGACATAGAAGCGTCCAGGCGTCATGCTCGCGCCCCTAACCCGTGTAGTTTGATGCAAACAGACGGATTCTACCGTAATAAAACGTGTAGGACCGTTTGTACGAGGGGCAGTTGCGTTTATATCCTGTAATCGGATATACGGGCTCCAAGGAATACCGCGACATAGAAGCGTCCAGGCGTCATGCTCGCGCACCTAACCCGTGTAGTTTGATGCAAACAGACGGATTCTACCGTAATAAAACGTGTAGGGCCGTTTGTACGAGTGGCAGTTGCGTTTATATCCTGTAATCGGATATACAGGCTCCAAGGAATATCGCGACATAGAAGCGTCCAGGCGTCATGCTCGCGCACCTAACCCGTGTAGTATGATGCAAACAGACGGATTCTACCGTAATACACGGTGTAGGACCGTTTGTACGAGTGGCAGTTGCGTTTATATCCTGTAATCGGATATATGGGCTCCCAGGCATATCGCGACATAGAAGCGCCCAGGCGTCATGCTGGCTCATGTAACCCGTGTAGTTTGATGCAAACAGACGGATTCTACAGCAATACAACGTGTTGGACCGTCTGTACGAGTGGCAGTTGCGTTTATATCCTGTAATCGGATATATGAGCTCCCAGGCGTATCGCGGCATAGAAGCGTCCAGGCGTCATGCTCGCGCACATAGCCCGTGTAGTATGATGCAAACAGACGGATTCTACCGTAATAAAACGTGTAGGACCGTTTGTACGAGTGGCAGTTGCGTTTATATCCTGTAATCGGATATACAGGCTCCAAGGAATATCGCGACATAGAAGCGTCCAGGCGTCATGCTCGCGCACCTAACCCGTGTAGTATGATGCAAACAGACGGATTCTACCGTAATACACGGTGTAGGAATGTTTGTACGAGTGGCAGTTGCGTTTATATCCTGTAATCGGATATATGGGCTCCCAGGCATATCGCGACATAGAAGCGTCCAGGCGTCATGCTCGCGCACCTAACCCGTGTAGTATGATGCAAACAGACGGATTCTACCGTAATACACGGTGTAGGAATGTTTGTACGAGTGGCAGTTGCGTTTATATCCTGAAATCGGATATACGGGCTCCAAGGAATACCGCGACATAGAAGCGTCCAGGCGTCATGCTCGCGCCCCTAACCCGTGTAGTATGATGCAAACAGACGGATTCTACCGTAATACACGGTGTAGGACCGTTTGTACGAGTGGCAGTTGCGTTTATATCCTGTAATCGGATATATGGGCTCCCAGGCATATCGCGACATAGAAGCGCCCAGGCGTCATGCTGGCTCATGTAACCCGTGTAGTTTGATGCAAACAGACGGATTCTACAGCAATACAACGTGTTGGACCGTCTGTACGAGTGGCAGTTGCGTTTATATCCTGTAATCGGATATATGAGCTCCCAGGCGTATCGCGGCATAGAAGCGTCCAGGCGTCATGCTCGCGCACATAGCCCGTGTAGTTTGATGCAAACAGACGGATTCCACCGTAATGAAACGTGTAGGACCGTTTGTACGAGTGGCAGTTGCGTTTATATCCTGTAATCGGATATACGGGCTCCAAGGAATACCGCGACATAGAAGCGTCCAGGCGTCATGCTCGCGCCCCTAACCCGTGTAGTTTGATGCAAACAGACGGATTCTACCGTAATAAAACGTGTAGGACCGTTTGTACGAGGGGCAGTTGCGTTTATATCCTGTAATCGGATATACGGGCTCCAAGGAATACCGCGACATAGAAGCGTCCAGGCGTCATGCTCGCGCACCTAACCCGTGTAGTTTGATGCAAACAGACGGATTCTACCGTAATAAAACGTGTAGGGCCGTTTGTACGAGTGGCAGTTGCGTTTATATCCTGTAATCGGATATACAGGCTCCAAGGAATATCGCGACATAGAAGCGTCCAGGCGTCATGCTCGCGCACCTAACCCGTGTAGTATGATGCAAACAGACGGATTCTACCGTAATACATGGTGTAGGACCGTTTGTACGAGTGGCAGTTGCGTTTATATCCTGTAATCGGATATATGGGCTCCCAGGCATATCGCGACATAGAAGCGCCCAGGCGTCATGCTGGCTCATGTAACCCGTGTAGTTTGATGCAAACAGACGGATTCTACAGCAATACAACGTGTTGGACCGTCTGTACGAGTGGCAGTTGCGTTTATATCCTGTAATCGGATATATGAGCTCCCAGGCGTATCGCGGCATAGAAGCGTCCAGGCGTCATGCTCGCGCACATAGCCCGTGTAGTATGATGCAAACAGACGGATTCTACCGTAATAAAACGTGTAGGACCGTTTGTACGAGTGGCAGTTGCGTTTATATCCTGTAATCGGATATACAGGCTCCAAGGAATATCGCGACATAGAAGCGTCCAGGCGTCATGCTCGCGCACCTAACCCGTGTAGTATGATGCAAACAGACGGATTCTACCGTAATACACGGTGTAGGAATGTTTGTACGAGTGGCAGTTGCGTTTATATCCTGTAATCGGATATATGGGCTCCCAGGCATATCGCGACATAGAAGCGTCCAGGCGTCATGCTCGCGCACCTAACCCGTGTAGTATGATGCAAACAGACGGATTCTACCGTAATACACGGTGTAGGAATGTTTGTACGAGTGGCAGTTGCGTTTATATCCTGTAATCGGATATATGAGCTCCCAGGCGTATCGCGGCATAGAAGCGTCCAGGCGTCATGCTCGCGCACATAGCCCGTGTAGTTTGATGCAAACAGACGGATTCTACCGTAATAAAACGTGTAGGACCGTTTGTACGAGTGGCAGTTGCGTTTATATCCTGTAATCGGATATACAGGCTCCAAGGAATATCGCGACATAGAAGCGTCCAGGCGTCATGCTCGCGCACCTAACCCGTGTAGTATGATGCAAACAGACGGATTCTACCGTAGTACACGGTGTAGGACCGTTTGTACGAGTGGCAGTTGCGTTTATATCCTGTAATCGGATATATGGGCTCCCAGGCATATCGCGACATAGAAGCGTCCAGGCGTCATGCTCGCGCACCTAACCCGTGTAGTTTGATGCAAACAGACGGATTCTACCGTAATACAACGTGTAGGACCGTTTGTACGAGTGACAGTTGCGTTTATATCCTGAAATCGGATATATAGGCTCCCAGGCATATCGCGACATAGAAGCGTCCAGGCGTCATGCTCGCGCACGTAACCCGTGTAGTTTCATGCAAACAGACGGATTCTAACGTAATACAACGTGTAGGACCGTTTGTACGAGTGGCAGTTGCGTTTATATCCTGAAATCGGATATATGGGCTCCCAGGCATATCGCGACATAGAAGCGTCCAGGCGTCATGCTCGCGCACATAACCCGTGTAGTTTGATGCAAACAGACGGATTCTACCGTAATACAATGCGTAGGGCCGTTTGTACGAGTGGCAGTTGCGTGTATATCCTGTAATCGAATATATGGGCTCCCAGGCATATCGCGACATAGAAGCGTCCAGGCGTCACGCTCGCGCACGTAACCCGTGTAGTTTGATGCAAACAGACGGATTCCACCGTAATCAAACGTGTAGGACCGTTTGTACGAGTGGCAGTTGCGTTTATATCCTGTAATCGGATATACGGGCTCCAAGGAATACCGCGACATAGAAGCGTCCAGGCGTCATGCTCGCGCACCTAACCCGTGTAGTTTGATGCAAACAGACGGATTCTACCGTAATACAACGTGTAGGACCGTTTGTACGAATGGCAGTTGCGTTTATATCCTGTAATCGGATATATGGGCTCCCAGGCATATCGCGACATAGAAGCGCCCAGGCGTCATGCTGGCGCATGTAACCCGTGTAGTTTGATGCAAACAGACGGATTCTACAGCAATACAACGTGTTGGACCGTCTGTACGAGTGGCAGTTGCGTTTATATCCTGTAATCGGATATATGAGCTCCCAGGCGTATCGCGGCATAGAAGCGTCCAGGCGTCATGCTCGCGCACATAACCCGTGTAGTTTGATGCAAAGAGACGGATTCTACCGTAATACAATGCGTAGGGCCGTTTGTACGAGTGGCAGTTGCGTGTATATCCTGTAATCGAATATATGGGCTCCCAGGAATATCGCGACATAGAAGCGTCCAGGCGTCATGCTCGCGCACGTAACCCGTGTAGTTTGATGCAAACAGACGGATTCCACCGTAATGAAACGTGTAGGACCGTTTGTACGAGTGGCAGTTGCGTTTATATCCTGTAATCGGATATACGGGCTCCAAAGAATACCGCGACATAGAAGCGTCCAGGCGTCATGCTCGCGCCCCTAACCCGTGTAGTATGATGCAAACAGACGGATTCTACCGTAATACACGGTGTAGGACCGTTTGTACGAGTGGCAGTTGCGTTTATATCCTGTAATCGGATATATGGGCTCCCAGGCATATCGCGACATAGAAGCGCCCAGGCGTCATGCTGGCTCATGTAACCCGTGTAGTTTGATGCAAACAGACGGATTCTACAGCAATACAACGTGTTGGACCGTCTGTACGAGTGGCAGTTGCGTTTATATCCTGTAATCGGATATATGAGCTCCCAGGCGTATCGCGGCATAGAAGCGTCCAGGCGTCATGCTCGCGCACATAGCCCGTGTAGTTTGATGCAAACAGACGGATTCCACCGTAATGAAACGTGTAGGACCGTTTGTACGAGTGGCAGTTGCGTTTATATCCTGTAATCGGATATACGGGCTCCAAGGAATACCGCGACATAGAAGCGTCCAGGCGTCATGCTCGCGCCCCTAACCCGTGTAGTTTGATGCAAACAGACGGATTCTACCGTAATAAAACGTGTAGGACCGTTTGTACGAGGGGCAGTTGCGTTTATATCCTGTAATCGGATATACGGGCTCCAAGGAATACCGCGACATAGAAGCGTCCAGGCGTCATGCTCGCGCACCTAACCCGTGTAGTTTGATGCAAACAGACGGATTCTACCGTAATAAAACGTGTAGGGCCGTTTGTACGAGTGGCAGTTGCGTTTATATCCTGTAATCGGATATACAGGCTCCAAGGAATATCGCGACATAGAAGCGTCCAGGCGTCATGCTCGCGCACCTAACCCGTGTAGTATGATGCAAACAGACGGATTCTACCGTAATACACGGTGTAGGACCGTTTGTACGAGTGGCAGTTGCGTTTATATCCTGTAATCGGATATATGGGCTCCCAGGCATATCGCGACATAGAAGCGCCCAGGCGTCATGCTGGCTCATGTAACCCGTGTAGTTTGATGCAAACAGACGGATTCTACAGCAATACAACGTGTTGGACCGTCTGTACGAGTGGCAGTTGCGTTTATATCCTGTAATCGGATATATGAGCTCCCAGGCGTATCGCGGCATAGAAGCGTCCAGGCGTCATGCTCGCGCACATAGCCCGTGTAGTATGATGCAAACAGACGGATTCTACCGTAATAAAACGTGTAGGACCGTTTGTACGAGTGGCAGTTGCGTTTATATCCTGTAATCGGATATACAGGCTCCAAGGAATATCGCGACATAGAAGCGTCCAGGCGTCATGCTCGCGCACGTAACCCGTGTAGTATGATGCAAACAGACGGATTCTACCGTAATACACGGTGTAGGAATGTTTGTACGAGTGGCAGTTGCGTTTATATCCTGTAATCGGATATATGGGCTCCCAGGCATATCGCGACATAGAAGCGTCCAGGCGTCATGCTCGCGCACCTAACCCGTGTAGTATGATGCAAACAGACGGATTCTACCGTAATACACGGTGTAGGAATGTTTGTACGAGTGGCAGTTGCGTTTATATCCTGTAATCGGATATATGAGCTCCCAGGCGTATCGCGGCATAGAAGCGTCCAGGCGTCATGCTCGCGCACATAGCCCGTGTAGTTTGATGCAAACAGACGGATTCTACCGTAATAAAACGTGTAGGACCGTTTGTACGAGTGGCAGTTGCGTTTATATCCTGTAATCGGATATACAGGCTCCAAGGAATATCGCGACATAGAAGCGTCCAGGCGTCATGCTCGCGCACCTAACCCGTGTAGTATGATGCAAACAGACGGATTCTACCGTAGTACACGGTGTAGGACCGTTTGTACGAGTGGCAGTTGCGTTTATATCCTGTAATCGGATATATGGGCTCCCAGGCATATCGCGACATAGAAGCGTCCAGGCGTCATGCTCGCGCACCTAACCCGTGTAGTTTGATGCAAACAGACGGATTCCACCGTAATAAAACGTGTAGGACCGTTTGTACGAGTGGCAGTTGCGTTTATATCCTGTAATCGGATATATGGGCTCCCAGGCATATCGCGACATAGAAGCGCCCAGGCGTCATGCTGGCGCATGTAACCCGTGTAGTTTGATGCAAACAGACGGATTCTACAGCAATACAACGTGTTGGACCGTCTGTACGAGTGGCAGTTGCGTTTATATCCTGTAATCGGATATATGAGCTCCCAGGCGTATCGCGGCATAGAAGCGTCCAGGCGTCATGCTCGCGCACGTAACCCGTGTAGTTTGATGCAAACAGACGGATTCCACCGCAATGAAACGTGTAGGACCGTTTGTACGAGTGGCAGTTGCGTTTATATCCTGTAATCGGATATACGGGCTCCAAGGAATACCGCGACATAGAAGCGTCCAGGCGTCATGCTCGCGCCCCTAACCCGTGTAGTTTGATGCAAACAGACGGATTCTACCGTAATACAATGCGTAGGGCCGTTTGTACGAGTGGCAGTTGCGTGTATATCCTGTAATCGGATATATGGGCTCCCAGGCATATCGCGACATAGAAGCGCCCAGGCGTCATGCTGGCTCATGTAACCCGTGTAGTTTGATGCAAAGAGACGGATTCTACCGTAATACAATGCGTAGGGCCGTTTGTACGAGTGGCAGTTGCGTGTATATCCTGTAATCGAATATATGGGCTCCCAGGAATATCGCGACATAGAAGCGTCCAGGCGTCATGCTCGCGCACGTAACCCGTGTAGTTTGATGCAAACAGACGGATTCCACCGTAATGAAACGTGTAGGACCGTTTGTACGAGTGGCTGTTGCGTTTATATCCTGTAATCGGATATACGGGCTCCAAGGAATACCGCGACATAGAAGCGTCCAGGCGTCATGCTCGCGCCCCTAACCCGTGTAGTTTGATGCAAACAGACGGATTCTACCGTAATAAAACGTGTAGGACCGTTTGTACGAGTGGCAGTTGCGTTTATATCCTGTAATCGGATATACAGGCTCCAAGGAATATCGCGACATAGAAGCGTCCAGGCGTCATGCTCGCGCACCTAACCCGTGTAGTATGATGCAAACAGACGGATTCTACCGTAATACACGGTGTAGGAATGTTTGTACGAGTGGCAGTTGCGTTTATATCCTGAAATCGGATGTACGGGCTCCAAGGAATACCGCGACATAGAAGCGTCCAGGCGTCATGCTCGCGCCCCTAACCCGTGTAGTTTGATGCAAGCAGACGGATTCTACCGTAATAAAACGTGTAGGACCGTTTGTACGAGTGGCAGTTGCGTTTATATCCTGTAATCGGATATACAGGCTCCAAGGAATATCGCGACATAGAAGCGTCCAGGCGTCATGCTCGCGCACCTAACCCGTGTAGTATGATGCAAACAGACGGATTCTACCGTAATACACGGTGTAGGACCGTTTGTACGAGTGGCAGTTGCGTTTATATCCTGTAATCGGATATATGGGCTCCCAGGCATATCGCGACATAGAAGCGCCCAGGCGTCATGCTGGCTCATGTAACCCGTGTAGTTTGATGCAAACAGACGGATTCTACAGCAATACAACGTGTTGGACCGTCTGTACGAGTGGCAGTTGCGTTTATATCCTGTAATCGGATATATGAGCTCCCAGGCGTATCGCGGCATAGAAGCGTCCAGGCGTCATGCTCGCGCACATAGCCCGTGTAGTTTGATGCAAAGAGACGGATTTTACCGTAATACAATGCGTAGGGCCGTTTGTACGAGTGGCAGTTG